>QEPC01014730.1:2226666-2272339 GCA_003113815.1 Sphenodon punctatus | reverse complement strand
GCTCTGTGTTTGCATGATGACAAAATGGTCTCTCTACTCATGCTTGGGAGGGGTGAAGGAAAGCAGCAGCAATGCATCAATGAATGCATTGCTGCTTTCCTTCTCCTCTCCCAGCATGAGTAGAGAGGCCATTTTGTAAATTTGTGGTTCCACTGGTCATGGCTACTCTTTTTTTTTTTTAATTGTCCCTTCGCTGTTTCACTGCTGCTGCTGGAAAGTAGTTTGTGTGGACAGGCATTTGGCTGCCAGGGATAAGGCGTGGCTGCTGGGGATGATGGTGGTTGGACTCGGGGCCTGCTTTGGTGGGAATGTAGCCCCGAAAGGGGTCAAACTGTTTTTTAAAAAGGGGTCTGTGTACTTGAACAGGCAGTTTGTTGGTAAAGCTATTAGGGATGATGGTCTGGATGTGTCTGATGTGGTGGCAATGCATCCCTGAAACTGGCCAATTTTTTTTTAAAAGGCCTGTGTGCTTGCACGGGTGTTTGGCTGCCGGGGATGCCTTTGGGGGCTTGTAGGAATGGCTTGTTTTGTTTGTGTGGGGTTTTCTGGTTTTTATATGGGTTTTGTTCACTTGATGATGTGGAGTGTTAAATACTAATCCCCCCCCCCCAAACACACACGCAGTAGAGGGTGAGGGGGAATTAGTATTTAATGCCCCGTGATTCAATGAAGGTTTTGAAATCGTGAGCTATAACGGTTAGTCTGGTGATCTTATGGGTGTTCAAAATGCTAGAAATGTGATGTTTGTGATAAAATTGAGGTTTTGAAATCGTGAGATGTAACTGTTAGTCTGGTGATCTGCCTGCTTTAAACCTGGCAGAGGAGGTGACTATAACCTGTCTAACTGAAATTGCTGGATTAAGTAATGTAATGTCCATCCAATGTTAACCCTGGGAACTCCTTGCTGGGTTATGCCCTGGCTCCGCCTACCGTATCCCTGGCTCCATCCCTAGGCTAGGCTCCGCCCCTAGGCCCGCCAGCCCTACTACCCCAGTGCCCCTACAACATCAAAATCCACCAGCTGCCCCTGCTCCTTGCTCGGTGTTTGGTTTCCCATATAGTTGTGTATTGTTCTCGGTTATGTTCCCTTCCTTGTTACGAACCTAGTTCCTGTGCAGCTGTGTATGGCCATGTTCCCCTCCTCCCTAAATGCCTGATTCTCCTGAGAGTTGTGTGTTCCCTTAGGTTGTGTCTCCTTCCCTGCTATGCTCTTGATTCCTTGTGCTGTTGTGCATCACCATAGTTAATACCTTGCTACCACTTGTTTAGCCCTCTACCTCTCTCTCTGATTGGATAGTCCTCTATCCCTGTTTCTTGCCCTGATTGGTATCTAGTTCCTTCTGTTGACCTCTTAGCCTCGCTCTAGCAACTTGTCTCTTCCTAGCTTAGTTTCTGTGTGGTGTTTTCCTCGTGGGTTCCAGTTCTTCCTAGTATTGTCTATTCCTTCTTATTTGTGCAGCGTCTGCCCACCCAATATAAGTCTCAGTCTGAAGAGACCATTTCATGAGCCAGAGGATGAGAGTTCCCAGTGATGAGGTCTGGTCTTAGCCTTATGGCTTAACCACCTTGATACCCTGAGGCAACTGTGACCTCGTGGCTCCTCCCTTGGTTACTATAGTGTAGCTGCAGGAACTCAGGGTTTTGTTAGTGAGTAACTGAGTTCTAGCTCTTTCTTCCCACTAGGTGGCACTACCATCTTCCCCCTCGAGAACCCTGACACCGGTAAAGGTTTGGTAGGAGCAGTTTCTACGGGGAGCAGAGTGATGTAGCTCTGTTGCCCAAGAATGCGCAAGGCATGGACGGAATCCATACTTAAAGAAGCAGCCCAGTTGTAGGGCTAGGACTCTGAGCTAAGAGATTTGGGACCCAGGGGTACCTACCTGTGCCGCCACGGAGGGCAAGGATCGTGAGGCGCTAAGGAGCCCTTGGATTCGGTGGTGCCAGGGATTAAGAAGGACACAAGAGTACAGGCTGGTCCAACTTGTGAAGCCGGAGAAGGGAGCCAAGGGCCTGTGCCCCCACGTGGGTTTAGGGCTGGGGACTGTAAGGCCTGGATAGAGGCCCTGTGGTACGAGGTGTAAATAAAGTGTATAAAAGGACATGACGTCTCCGGCAGGTTCATGGGGTAACCAGGGACCCTGGCTCAGTGCATGGCCACGGGTATGCACCTTTGTGGGGCAGGCCCTGCTACAATAAAAACAAAAATGAATGAAATAAAATGAATGTTGTTTGCTTATTTACTCATTTTTGTTACCTTAGTTATGAAAACAAATGGGGCTCCATTAATTTTTGTAATTAACGACAGGAATTGTACACCCCTATTTGCTAGTTATTCTCTTTGAGAACAAATGTATCTTAAATTGCTTTAGCTTCTGCCTCCCCCTCATCTGAAATTCTTGCAAATACTACTACACATTCATGTAAAATGTACCTTTTATTAAGAATTTTGCATATCCCTGTGAGTTCCTCTCTAGCCTCTTAAATATGAGTCGATACCACTGCAATCCTAATTATTCCAGGGGGATAGCACTTGGGTAAGAACACAGTTTAGTCCTTAATTTCTGTAAGGTGCAAAAATTTCAGCACACTAAAGACGGGTTACTAAGATTTACAGAAGCCACACCAACCATAATTCTAGCCCCTTATTCCTTTAATGGGAGATTCTATTGACACCTTCCTATTTGCTACCTATCCGGTTTTGTAGGCACTCTGGCTGCTTTCCGACGTTACATGTGTGTGTGTGTGTGTGGGGGGGGGGACTTGTGCAATCCCGATCACGGCTCTGTAATTGTGGGGATTAACGCCTACAAGAATACACTAATCCCTTTTTATCACGCAAGAACACTCACATATTACTGGATCCCCAAATGTAGCCTTCACCAGGGCATGTATTCTCACTTCATGATAAAAGGGGATTAGTGCACTCTTACAGGTGTTAATCCCTGAAATTACAGAGCTGGAATTATGCAATTCCTCCTCTCCTGTGTAACATCGGAAAGCAGCCTCTCTCTTGCCTGACAGTAACCCAGCATGCTTCTTCCTGATAGTCTTTGAGTTCCTCCCCTCTCTCTTTATCTATGCTTGCAGAATCCAGACACACCCAATGGAGGAAAAAGTTTTTCTTATCCGTTTCTTCTTCAGAGCTATGACTTGCCTGAAATTCTTATGTCTCAAATTCTGCCTCTTGCATGTTGTTTTATGAGGTGAAATCTGTTAAACTGACATCTTGTGATCAATTTACGCACAAGAGGCCAGACTGAGAGATGACCCATATGGACTTTGCTCAGACTCCACCATACTTATAGCTATTTATCTGAGCAAGCGTAAACTCAATGAGGATGCAAGAAAAAGTAAGTTATGGTAATCCCAACCCTAATTTAATATACAGTGCATGGTTACTGAAGCTGCCATCCTGAGTGTATTTTCATAAGCAGAACTGCATTGATTTCAACAGAACTTTGCTGGAACAAGCACACTTAGGATTGCAGCATAAGTAAGTGTGTAACTGAAATCAGTTGATACTGATTTCAGTTACACACTTATACTGCACTCTTGCACCTCCGTAGAAGTGATGGGTGGGTGTTCCCAGATGTAACAGTAAATACATGGCCTTCAATACTGTTCTGGGCATGTCCTCAAGAGTGTAAACCAGCTAAAGGAAAGAATAGCATACAGGAAAACCCACCAACCTAATTGCATGTATAGAACTCAACCTAAACGGCAACTCATGATAACACAAAAGCTCTTCAGAAGTTTCAGCTGAACACCTCTGTCTACAATGGACACACTGCATGCTACAAAAGATCATCATCATCATCATCATATTTATTTATACCCCGCTCTCTCTCACCAACGATTCGAGGCGGCTTACAACATAACATATACATTCCGGGTTTTTAACTCCACGCAGGGAACTCGACTAGAAATACAATAATACAAAATACATAATAAGCAGTTTCTCACTCCCCCCCCCCCAACCTAGCTGAAAAAACAATCCACATCAAACACACTCTCTGTTCCCAGCTCTCACCTGGAAACACCAACCAGCGCCACTCCTCTCTCACAGGAGGCAACTGGTCCCACCACCTTCTCCTTCAACCCACACAGCTATTCCCCAAAAAATACATGGCCCCCCAAACATTTCCGCCTCCGCCTCATTGCCCAGCTGAAGGGCACGGCCAAAGGGCAGGCCCCTTCGGCACGTGCCCCCGGCACGGCCTACGCCTATTCCCGATGATAAGATGGAGACAAAGGGTGATTTCAGACGTGTCGGGGCGCTAGTTGCCCCGACACGGAATCACCGCGGGGATTCCCCGCCGGGATCACACCGGCACGTCCAACAGACGGGGAATCGGGGAGGGGGCAGGGCCGCGCGGTGCAACGTGTGGCTGCATGGCCCCGCCTCACCGCCCGCCCTCTGGGGAGCTGGGCAGGCACCACGGCCAATGCAGCTGCAGCGCCCGCCCGAATTGACCACCGCCCGGAATCCCGCTGCGGATTCCGGGCCGTGGTAGCCATCCAGACGGGATGGGCCTCTTCATCATGGTGGGGAATCGCATTCACTACGCGATTGGGGCCGGCCCCGCCGATCGCGTGGTGAATGTGATTCCCCGCCGTGATTGACGGGGGTGAACATCTGGGGGGGGGGGACTTTCGTTCCCCCTTCAGACGTGACGAGACCTTTCACGGCCGGTGGGACTCCACCGTGGTTGAGCGTGATCTCGTCACGTCTGAAAATACCCAAAGTAGTTCAGACGATCTTTTTAACTGGACCAACTTCTGTTGGTGAGGGTATGTAAGATTTTGAGATTTTCTTCATCACGTGACAGGCAATTTGCTTATTGCCTGATGAAGAGTCCTGTGCAGCTCAAAAGCTTGCATACTCTCACCAACAGAAGTTGGTCCAATAAAAGATATGATTTGAACTACTTTGTCTCCATCCATTTCTTTTGGGATCAACACGGCAACCACATGTTTGCTCTGGACTCTTCAAAGAGTCAGATGGAGACCACTGATTCCAAAGCGACAATAGTAGCATTTTTTGGCTTAATGGCTTGGGGTAACACAGGGCTAATAAAAACAAAAAGCGTGGCACAGTTATTATAACGCTCTCTTCAATTAAGCTAGACTTGCAAAACTGCTGCCTCGTCTCTGGAACTACTTAGTCTCAGTTTGTCAGAATGCTCTTCTCCTTTGCAAGATGCATAATAATCTCATTTAAAATCACCTAGTTCCATGAAAGCTCCCTGACACACACAGAAGCTGGCACAGTTCCTTCCCGCTTGCTGATGGAGTGCTCCTGTTTAGTGACTGCTTATCTGCAGCTGCACCAACCATCTTTATTTTATTTTTTGTTACTGGATTTGTGAGCACCTCATTTTCTTCCTGGATCGCACTGTGCTCTCAGATTCTTGGAAAGTAATGCATACAAAATGCAAGCGAGATCAACTCCTGAGAATGCAAAAAAAAAAAAAAAATAAAAGAAAGAAAAGAAAAAAGAAATAGCCTTCCACCTGGGACTCAAACCTTCCTGTTTATTCTGTCTCTTGGTGGGATAGTGGGCAATTAAAAGATGGGGGAAACACATTCTTTAATCAGTTTTTTTGGCTAGTCAGAAGATAACAGGCTCCTGATGTAGCCTTTAAAAGTATGGTTAATTGGTGAATCTTGACTGTTGTCGATTAAACCGATGCCTGTCTTCTTCCAGAATTTGTCCTGAGCCACGGTTACATTGAGATGCTGGAAAGCATTGAGAACAAGGATACAACCACACGAGACAGGCTGGGGAGGCTACCACACCTTAGGTAGTCTTATCCCTCCCTGGGCAAATGAGCCAGGTGATGCAGTGGCTTGCGTGCCCAGAGCTCACCAAGATGATCCCACTGCCCTAGTGAGGGGGGAAAACAGCTGCCTTACCCCAGCTGGGATAAGGCTGTCCAGGATGGGGCAACTTGTGAGACTGGGCACTCTTGTATCCTCACCATGTGTGGTGCAACGCTGTGGGGCCTCGAGCCCATCGTACGCGGCCACGTCATGGCCGGGGGTGGTCTCTCAGTTGGGCCTGGGGAGGTAGGCGGATCAGGTCTGGGCACCTGCTCATGTGGGCAGTGCCTCAGTCTGCCCCAGTCATGGTGGTGGCTCTGATAGGGGCCGACCCACCCAGCTTCCCCACAACTGTCTTCCTGGCTCTCTCTGCATGCCCTGAAATGTGGCAGGGATTACCTGCCAGGAAACCATGTGGGGATCAGGCCTCTGCAGCTCAATAGGCTCTCTCTAGAGCTGAGATGGGGAACCCAAGACTTTAAGGGTCAAATGTGGCCCCTGCACCTAGTTTTTATGTGGGCCTCTTTCCAGTTCTTGAATCTGGTCTCTGAAGCCAGTTCCGACCCCAAACCCTGAAAAACTGAGCTCTGGGTAAAGGAGCAGAGAGGAAGGCATGCACACCAAGACAGGGGACAGATCCATGGCACAGATCCATGATCTGAGCGTACTCCTCCTGACCCCAACTTCAATGTGGCCCCTTGCCTTGTACTCATTTTCAAAGTGGCCAATGGTAGGGAAAAGGTTCCCTGACGAGCTTGCTTTAGAATGATATATAAAACAAAGGCCCCAAATATTTGAGTTATTATTCCTTGCCAAAGGTCATCACAGACATTTACTGTCTTCTCCTCTAAATTCACATTGCCTTTTTGAATGGATAATGCTTTCCCCTCCTACACTAAACTGTGAAAATGTCACAGTGCCCTGTTAGACACCTGCTAGGCTCTCCTGCATTCCATTAGACAACAGAGTGATATTTAGAAAGATCTTGCCTACTGATCAGAGGCAATTCCACCATTGCATCTAATTACTGGTTAAACAGGGCAAAAGCCTCAGATTAAAGGCTGTATGTAACTTTCTCTCAGGATGCAGCCTTGAACTGGCTGCTCAGTGGTTGTAACATGGGGCTTGGTTCCACTGTGCACCGCTCCAGTGTGTTACTGGACCCTGACTCTGTTGATCCTCCTTGTCCCAGCCCCTGCCATTATTCTTATTATTTAATATTTATTGTTTATATAGCACAGCAATGTACCTGGCACTGTACAATCCACAGCCAGAGATAGGTCCCTGCCCCGAAGGGGCTTACAATCTGGGAGACATGGGAGGGGGATACGAGGGAGAGGTAAACATTGGGAAAGACAAGAGTACATTCATGAGGTTGAGAAGTTCCAGGCTCATGTGCTTTGCTTAGTTACAGGGAATGCAGGGAGCCTCCCAGATTCCCGATTGCCTGCCTACCATACACAAGACAGTCCTGCAGCCACAAAAGCTGGTTAGATCATCTGACCTGTTCTCGCTTCTGGGCCTTGCTCCCTGTCCCTTTGCCTTGTTCTGACCTCAGGACTCTTGCTCTCACTCCCCTCCCCCCTACTCCTGACCTGATCTCGGAGTCCGCCCACGGCCTAGAGACTCTGATCGCTACACTCTCAGGGTGGACTCTGCTTAACTTGGATGTCTGCGGGGCCCCGGAACCTGTATAATCAGCCCTAGACGATCCCCTGATCACTGTTGCGTGAGTGAGACACTACGAATCCCCACTTTAAACTCAGATTTGACGAAAACATCAGATCTAAACGTGAGATCGGTGTTTAAAGTGGGGCTGGAAATCGGAGTGTCTCACTCGCACACAACAGTGATCTGCGGATCATCCGGGGCTGATTCTACAGCTTCTGGCGCCCCACGGACATCGGCGTTTAGCAGAGTCACGTGAGTTCACTCTCAGGTGTGCAGTTACCTTTCCCACTACTCCAAGAAACCTCACTCGCTCACCCCCTTTTTATACATTTTCTTCTTATGCCTAAACCTGTGGGGTAGTAAAAAATCCATTTCCCCTGCCTATGCTACGGTTCCCTCTCCTGGTAGAAGTGAAAAATGCGTTATCTATTTTCCTAGTGTAAAAGTACTCCCTTTGCGCCTGGCTCTGCGAAGGGTCATTCCTGCAAGCAGTCCCCTCATTTCCATGGGTAGTTAGTTCTCCTGACTTCAGTGAAATGCGACTGAACAAGTACTGCAGAAATGCAGAACCAGGCATTTTTGGTTCCTCGTTTCACAAAAATTGCAATTTTTTAAATGTAGAGGCTGGACAGTCATCTTTTGGGAATGCTGTAGATGTAGTCATCCTGCCATCGAAGCAGAGGAGGACAAGATGCCCCTTGAGGCCCCTTCTAACTCCATGATTCTATGAAAGGGTGGAAAAATTATTATGTATTTAATGACATGGCGTGATTATTATTTATTAATTATTAATTATTATTATTATTAAGTATTGATATAGTGCCAGCAATGTACCTGGCACTTTACAATTGTTAGAAAGAGACACGGACCCTGCCCCAGAAGGCTTACAATCTAAGAGAGACAAGGATGGGGGAGACAAAGGGTGGGGGAAACGGGAAGAGACAAGGATACACGAACTCATGAGGTCTCAGGTGCATGTGCTTGGCTTAGTTACAAAGGTGGCGTTAAGACACGATGATTCAGGATAAGTCAGTAGGAGGGCGAGGGGAACGAGGAGCCAGGGAAAGCTTGACCGAAGAGGTGGGTTTTGAGGAGGGATTTGGAGAGAGGAAGCCGAGCGAAGGTGTTCAGGGAGGGAGTTCCAGGCATGGGGGGCTGCCGGTGAAAAGGGGTGGATGCGTTTTGAGGAGCAGGGGAGCCGTGAGCAGGCGAGGGTGGTGGCAGAGGAGGAGCAGAGCTCCTGGACAGGAGTGTAGCAGGAAATGACAGCTGAGAGATAGGGAGGAGCAAGGCCATGAAGAGCCTTGTAGGTAAAAACCAGGAGTTTGTGCAGAATGGAGAGGAGAGGAGGGGTTGTACGTGGTCAAAGCGGTGGGCAAGGTGGATGACCCTTGGCAGCAGAGTTATGAACAGAAATGAGAGGAGCAAGGTGAGAGCGAGGAAGGCCAGTGAGAAGGAGGCTGCAGTAGTCGAGGCGAGAGATGACTAGGACATAGACAAGGGTTTTGGCAGAGGAAACAGTGAGGAAAGGACGGACCTTAGCAATGCTGTGCAGAGAGAAGCGACAGGATTTGGCAACAGAATGGATCTGAGGTTTAAAGGAGAGGGAGGAGTCAAAGATGAACCCTAGGCTACATGCCTGAGGGACGGGCTGGATGTTGACCCCATCAATGAAGACAGAGAAGGAAAAGCGAGAGGAAGGATTAGGGGAGGAAGATGAGGAGTTTGGTTTTAGCCATGTTAAGTTTGAGCTGAATATGAGACATCCAGGTAGAAATGTCAGAGAGGCAGTTAGTGAGGCGAGACTGGAGAAAGGGGGTGGAGAGAGAGTTGGGTATCATCAGCATATAGATGGTATTGGAAGCCATGAGTATAATTAATTATTATTAATACTTTTACACCACCCCTCTCGCCTAACGGCGACTTGGGGCGGCTTACATAATATAAAACAATTAAAAGTTAGGACAATCATCATAATAAAATAATATAATATAAATATACACCATAAAACAATACCAAACAATTATGTGCAAAAAATTAAATATAAATACTCCCATCCAACCCCCTAACCCATCTCCTCTCCTCCCCCTCTTGCCCAAATGCCTGATGGAAGAGCCAGGTTTTACCCTGCTGGCAGAAGGCGAGAAGATTTCCGGCTGTGGCGGCTCTCCGCCGGGAAAGCGTTCCACCGTGACGGTGCAGCTGCCGAGAATGCCTGCCTGTCCGTATGGACCCGTCTAGAACACGGAACCTCCAGGAGGGCGCTTCCCAATGACCCAGGAGTCGCCCACGGGCCCGGGGAATGAGGCGATGCTTCAGATAAGCGGGGCCCAAGCCGCGTAGGACTTTATAAAGGTCAAGACCAACTCGGATTAACATGACAATGATTACCATGACAATGATTCTGTTAGTGCATTCTTGCAAGGTTACAAGCTGCCAGATGCAAAACCTGCAAACATTACATTGTCCCTAATATGGAGTGAGAAAACAAGGGAGATATAGGGAATTATGCACTATAAAGGGAATTTCTCTCTCTCTCTTGTCATGGAGGACAGGACTTGGGGTTAATGGCTTTAAATTAAAGGAGAAAAATTAGGAAAAAATGTCTAACTACCAAAATAGTCAGGCAGCAGAATAATTTGCCAAAAGGAATTGGTCGAGGCCCAGACTCTGGAGATCTTTAAAAACAGGCTAGACGGACATCTCTCAGGGATTGTGTAGATACTGTGGATCTTGCTTAATGGCCAGGGGATGGACTAGATAACCCTTGTCCTAGCTCCACACACCCACAGATTGCTCACTGAGGCTCAGTCAGCATTTCCTTCTCCCCTGGAACTAAGCTAAGCACAAGTACCTGCAACTTTTCAACTTTGTGACTGTGTTCCTGTCTCTCCTAGTCTTTCCTAGACTGTAAGCTCCTCAGGGCAGAGACCTGTCTCTAATTAATGATAGTGTCAGGTAATGACAGTGTCAGGTACATTGCTTGTGTTGTAATAATAATAATAATAATTAATAAAAACCATGTATCAATCTTGGTATATACATGGCCCTATCACAGTAACTTTTGAGCACCTCATGGTCTTTGTTTATGCCAGCTGGTAGGGAAGTGCAGTTGTTCCCATTTTACAGATGGTAGACTGAGTTGCACCGAGACTAAATGACTTGCCCATGGTCACACAGGAAGTCTGTGGCAGAAAGGACGACCAATTCCAGGTCTCACGAGTCCTACATCAGCACCATAACCACTGACCCACCCTTTTTAATTTGAACTAGCCCTGAGACATGGAATAAAAAAGAGCTGTCGGGAAACAGATTTCAAATCCACAGATTTAATTCCAAATATACCTTGCAGCTTCCGAATATCTTTCCAAGGATCTAAACACAGCAGCTTGACGAAGATGGTTCCGGAAATAAGATGGATTCAGAATAATGCTCCTTTGAAAGACGAAACAGATACACAAGTTAAAACTTCCAGTTGCTGCAATTCTATAAAATCATTAACATAGTATTTTGAACAGGGCACAAATCATATACACATTCGACCCACAATTCCATATTGACCGTGCATCTCCTGAAACTAAATAATGAATTATTACTTTCCCTCTCTTGACAACTAAGATAGATGAACACGCATTATTAAAATGTCTATTAAAATTGTATCATAAATGCAATTTCATTTATAGCATTGCCTATTATTATTATTAAGAAACAGCTATTAAAGTCCCCAGGAGCATATGCTGTATACTGCATTCAGATGGCATATCACATCAGCAAGATATCACATGTTAATGTAATACTGCCTTTGTTATCTGTCATCTGTATTTTTGGCTCTGAGGATAATCTTGCATTATTACCCTAAAGGAACTATGCACACAAAACTTTTAAAAGCGAGAGAGAGAAAGAAAGAGAGATGGAGAGAATGCTTCCAAAAACCATAGCAAAGTGTGGCTCCAGGCAACTGGATCTGTAGAAGTGAATCCTCTGTGTGTGCTTCTATTGCTATACCAGGCAACTGGATCTACCAACATGGACCTGCTCCACTGACACTATATTTTGCAATATTATATGTTGCAAAATATATCAATAAAAGTCTTAAGGAAACGGTCAGTATGTACTGTATTGTTAGAATGGACTGGCAACATGCAATTCATGGGACATTCATGAAATTTTTATAATAAATAAATAAATAAATAAATAAACAAACATTGAGCCAGGACACTGGGATTCTGTATCTGTGGACAATTCATTGAAAACCTCAGCTGCGTGTGTGGCGGTGGTCAAAAAGGCAAAAATGTTCGGAATTATTCAGAAAGGGTTAGAGAATAAAATATATTCTGTATCTGTGGACAATTCATTGAAAACTTCAGCTGTGTGCACGACGGAGGTTAGGAATTATTCAGAAAGGGATAGAGAAGAGATAATATCCAGCCAGCCCAGTCACACACGTGCATGAAATCTATCTGTGTATATGTGCATATATACTCCATGAAACTAACTGGCAGAAGATTTAAAATGAATAGAAGAAAGCATTTTTTTCTCTCTCAATGCACAATTAATTTGTGGAATTTGTTGCCAGAGAATGTGGTCAAGGCCAGTAGCATACTTGGGTTTAAAAAAGGAGTGGATAAGTTCTTGGAGAATAGGTCCATTAATGGCTCTTAGCGAAACAGGTTCAGGGATGTAGCCTCTGCGTGTCAGAAGAAGAGAGTGAATGGCAGAAATTGGATTGTTCCATTATGACCTGTTGGGCACTTCTCTGATGCAACAGTGGGTGATTTCAGACATTACGCGGTCCCGATTCACCACAGTGGATTCCCGGCGGGGGTGAACAGATTAACCACCCCCCATGGTCAAGGAAAGCCCCGAACAGACATGACGGGACTGGGACCACAGCAGGGAATCAGACCACCAGACCACGGCCCGGCGCAGCGCAACAGACATTACACCAATTCCGGGATGGGCCGTGGTCAAAGCACCCAGAAGGCGCCGGGGCGGCTCGTCCCAGATGTTGTTGTGTGCCCTTTAAGTCTCCCTCCCCAGTCTGTGCTGTTGCTGGTTGCCTGGCAGCGACACTGCGTGCTTTGTCCCCGGCTGGGAATCACTGTCTTTGGTTCCGGCCGGTGGTTGCCGTTCAGACATTACTTTTTTTGTTTCCCATTGGGAATCTCTTTGACCATGCTTTCGGAGATGGTCCGGGCCGGAGCTCTGGAAGCGTGGTTGATATTGACCCCATGTGGGTATTGACTGTGGTGAACATCTGGCAGCCGCCGAACAGACATGCAGGGCGCTTTGGCCACACCGCGGAATTGACCGTGGTTCACTGTGGTTGAGCGTGATCTCGTAATGTCTGAAATCACCATGAGACTGGCCACTGTTGGAGACAGGATGCTGGGCTCAATGGACTATTGGTCTGACCCAGTATGGCAGTTCCTATGTTCTTATAGTTAAACCCCCCACTCTGCCACCACACACATCAAAGCTGTGGCTCCCAACTGTCTGAAAGGTTCCGGTAGTGGCAATAGCAGTTCAAGGCACACTGCCGCATATCCTCGCGGTCCCAGGAGGATCCAGTGGCAGCAGCATCAGTGGATTGGTGGCTCACATTCCCTTGCTCTTGACTTGTGAGAGCTGCGTGGACACACCCCAGGCAGCCACTTCTGGCAAGGGCCACAGTATGGGTGCCTGAGAGCCACCATTTGCCCACCTCCGATATATAAACACACACATGTAAATACATATGCGTCTATTTATACATATGTGCACACAGCATATACAGGATAGTGCTAGCCCTTGGGCGTCAGCTGACGGGTGACACCTAAGGGTGTCGGCCGTCGTCAGGACCGTCAGTGGGGCAGTAGCGGCTGCGGTCGCTCCATGTGAAGGGAGTGGAGGCAAGACCACAGATCGGTGGATAGGAGTTCAAGTTGGGCCTTCAGAGCCCCACACTTAGGGGCCCCTGCACTCTCTGAACTGCCCCCACTTTTGGACTGCTCATCCTCCCTACTGCCATGGGGGAGGGGGTGGGGCTTGGATCCGCACTGTCTGAAAGCTGGCTCAGTCGGGATAGCTGCTGTTGGCAGGGCTGTAGGCCCGTCCATTTGTAGCACAGCCTCTTGGAGGTGTGAGTTGTGGAGTGAAATGGGTGGGACTGGGATAGGGAGGGGGGAGGTCTCGAGGGCAGCCCCAGGTGTGAGGTGAGTGCAGCGCGAGGGTTGGGGCGGCGTGGTGAGAGCAGGCAGCAGGGAATGGGCTGGGGGTGGGGATTGGGGTTTGAGGAGGGAGGGGGGTTGGGTTTGTATATTTGCCTTCAAGTGGGTTGACATTTGATATATTGTTTAGATATTATGTATTGTTTATATCATGTATTATTATGTAATGTTTATATTATGTGTTTATATTATTGTATTTCATTTGTGTAAAAAACCTCTACGAGACACCTGTGGTGTAGTCTGCGGGGTACAAAATTAAATTGAAATGAAATGAAATGAAAAAGGATGGCATTTTCAAAGAGGGCCTGGGAAAGTTATTGTCAATGGGAATGAGATGCCCAGCCCCCCTTATGCCTGTTGGAATGCACTAGTCGTATGTTTGTAAATTATTTTCTCTGTCAAGCTGTGATAACAGATCTCCAAGAGGTTGCACAAAAAAACAAACAATAATTGGATACGATCTTGTAATTCAGTGGTTGAGAGAGAGCATCTTAAGAAGGAGTTGATCAGTTACTCAGGACTTGTTACGGATGGAGGTCCTAATGACATTTCCAGTGTGGGTTGTCCATAAAGTGTTGACCACATCCTGCCTTGTGAAAGACTGCCCCTTGACCAAACTGTTTGGAGAGCTTAATGTACTGAGCTATCTGACCAAGATGACTTTGGGTAAGCACAGATGTACGGGTAGCAGGACCGGCTGGCAGGACACCCCGGGGTGGGAAATTGTGGGTGACACGGCCCAGGTATGGTCGGGGCACTGAACTGACGTGTCTGCAGCCAGTGAGCCACCCCCGCCACCTGCATGGCCCAGGAGAACAACAAATGTGCGGTCAGCTGGCTTTGCCCGTGCCCTGCTCCCTGCATCCCACACCTGCCATTACGGACAGCCATGGCCGCTAATGAGGCACAGTCATGGCAGTTGGCCATGGTGGCTCAGGTATGGTGGGCAGGAACAGATGTGTTAGGCTGCGGTAGCCCACTGTGGTCTGCTTTGGCCCGGTTGGGTAGGCCATAACCCGGGCTGTGACCTCGGAGATTTGCCAGGGTCACAGCTTAGGTTAGCTGCCAGCAGAGTCCGGGGCAACCCTGGGCCAACATCTGGCAGTGGGTCCACACATGTGCAGATGGGGCCTGGGGTAGAGCGGGTCAAAGTGGGCCACAGTCATCTGTTTTTACCCTTTGTTTAGGTTTGACCAGAGCAGACATACTAAATAAACAACTGCTACCCACAAGAGAGATCTATCAGATGCTGCATCTTTCATCCAAGTGCTGGAGATCTCAAAAGTTCAAAAGACCTAGATGTAAACCAAAAACTAGTTATGTCAAGAAGCAATTTCAAGGACTTCAAATATTATCGGCATTTAATGATCAGTCTGCCCAAGGCATTAACACTTTAACAAAGTGTTTATAACAGGTAGCGCAGCAAAAGATTTTAAAAGGAGATTATTGCTGTTATAAACCGTAGTCAACAGTTGATAATAGCAACATTGATTTTTTTCCCAACTTATCGGCTCTACCACAGCTAAGCAATAGTGCTGGGGGGGAAAAAAAAAAAATCAATAATTTCCTGGTAGTTAGCAACACATTTTCTGCAAGTCTTGGAGCAGGATGTGCTCTGATGGGTTTATAAAAAATACAGAATTGGAGCGGAATTTCAAAGAATTAGGTTTCAGCTCTCCTTTTTTTATCCTGATTCCTTGTTAATCTTTAAGAAGATCAACTCTTTCTTTCTATCGCTAAAGTCTCAGCTGCAAAATACAGCATTTCCTAATACTGACAAGAAATATCTCACTCGCTTGCTACCACGCGGAGACCTGAAAACTGCCTTTGCCTATTTGATACCACAAAGATCTCCAACTCAATACTGTGATTTCTTGGTGTGTACAATACTATACATGGCCATTTCTGGGTTCTTACAATAGGCAAGCTGCTTGCTGTAACACTACAGCTTTGATTCAGCTGCCTTTGTGGAGCATATAACTATTGTTGGCTACAGGCAGGGATCCGTGTTCACTGCATTTCCCCCATTGGTGGCCCAGAGGTCTATGCAAGCCCATGCCAATTTACTGTTAGTGAAGCACTTAATCAATATTTGCCTTGCATAAGCATACATAGGGTATTTTCAGATGTGATGGGCCCAGAGGCCTGCCACGCTGAACCCCTGAACAGGATCTCTCTCAGATCCTG
The DNA here is from genome assembly GCA_003113815.1 of Sphenodon punctatus. NCBI lineage: Eukaryota > Metazoa > Chordata > Lepidosauria > Sphenodontia > Sphenodontidae > Sphenodon > Sphenodon punctatus. Next base: position 2,256,449 of record QEPC01014730.1, on the reverse strand, counting down.
GTCCGTGATAAAGCCGGCCGTCTTTCAGACATGCCGGCTCCATCACTGTGGGGAATCGGGGAGAGGGGCGGGGCTGCGCGGTGTGATGTGTGGCCGCACAGCCCCGCCCCCCCAAGCTTCCTCGGCCGCCCATCCTCAGGGAGACGGCCAATGTGGTTGCTGCGCCCGATCCTGTATTGCAGTTGGGGCCACAATCCGGGATGGGCCAAAGGTAACACATGTTACTTTTGGCCCATCCCGTATCGTAACCAATCTAACCATGGTTCTCAACCTCTGTCCGGCCAGAGGTCCAGAACTGTGGTTACTTTGACCCCTGCCAGAGATTCACTGTGGCGAACATCTGGGGAGGTCAAACAGACGTTCACGGGAATGCCACCACTACAGGGAATCCACTGGGGTTCACTGTGGTGAAAGGCGTTTTCGTAACATCTGAAATTATCCATAGTTACCTAATCGCTAGAAAGTATATAATCATCACCATATTTAGCAACCAGAAATGTGTTGATGAAGATCTCTGACCACAGAGGAAAAGGGTCAAATAAATAGAATGGATGGATACCGGATATGAGGTTGAGATGTCTCAGTCTAAACTTAAAGGAGAAAACAACTCACCTTCACAGAACTGAGGAGAAGAACAAGATAACTAATATCAAAATGACATATGATTTGGGAATTCTCCATCTAGAAGAAGGTTGGGCCTGAGGGCCTTAGGGTAGATAAAGACTAAAAAGTGGGATTGGGTAGCTGGAGATACACACCCATACATTTCTGGAGTGAAGTCAGTTTGCTGGGTTCCTGGGGTTCTCAGGGAAGAAGACCATAACTAGCACATAAACAGATTCCCCTCAGTCTGTCTGATTATTGTGGTTCTAAGGGTATTGGGACTGGTTGTAAGTCACTATCAATCTGCTTTTGTAAAACTGCTATTTGCTTCCCATTAAAATGAGTGTACCGTTAACGTTGTGCATGTCTGGGTCTGCACATTACAGAGGCTTGTCTGACAGAGCAAAAAGGAACCTGCCCAATTTTATAACACAGTGGGAGTTAACAGACATCACCATGTGATGTCCATCCCGTCCTGGGGAGGGAAGGGCGTCCCCTGCTTGGGTATGCTCTGGCCGTGGGAACAGACATTCTCGCAGCCTCCACTGGCTAGAGAGGGAGGGTAGGGGGTGGGGAGCAATTTGTGGTTGCTCCGCCCCCCTGCCCCCCCGATGGACAGCCATGGCTCATCACCATGGCAACCTCCCTGATGCTGGAAGGAGTCAGGCTGGGAACACACGTTTCTGGCCATCTTGCCTGCTCTGCCCCGGCCGGCCAGGAGCAGACTGTGGGCCTGGCTTGTACCGGGCCCACATTTCCCACCTAGCTCCTACCCGCCACATCCAGCGGGCCCAGAACAAATGTTGCAGCAGCACACTGGCCCAGCCTGGACATACCGGGCCTAGCTGGGCCAGCGTGCGGTCTGATTTCATGCTACCCAGTGATTCCAAAAAGATCCAGAGCTGGTCCTCAACCTGGAACATACTATCTCCACATCTGAAAATCCACATTTGGTAGAAAAGCAAAGACAGGAGGGGGATGATGTTTTATTTTTATTTTCTTTAAAAATAGGGGTAATACAAGCCAAGGGCTGAGAAGAAAAGCCATCTCTGAAATGAGAGCAGATGGGAGGTCTGCCTGGCTGTGTGGTATCTAGCCAGGCTGTGAACATTTGGAAGAAGTGGATGTTGCAAGAAGGGCCCTCCGCTGCGCCATAACTGCGGGGAGGGATTGCCGCGCCCAAAGTCCCCCCCCCGGAGATGGAGGCAGGGCTGGCCGAGGGGGAGGAGGAGTTGGAAGACTCCTTGTGCAGAACTGGGAGCCAGCTGATCGGCTGCCCAGGCATCACATGCGCGGTGAAGCGCGCGTGATTGGATGTTGCGGGGGCAGGCTCCTCCCCTTGTATGGAGGGGGTAGGGAGTCTGCTGCCTGCATGAGTTGGAGCCAGGCACACTTGTGCCTAAAGATCATCGGAGACAGCAGCAGCGGCGAGGTGCTGCTGCTGGGCCAGCTGATTTGAGGGAGAAGAGGAACACCATGGGACGGAGAAGGAAGGTACCTCTGAGGGAAGCCCCTAAGAACCCCTCAGAGAAATGGGGAGGCCAATCAGGGAATCCCCAGGGGAAGCGGGGGGGTGGGGTGGGCACAAAGACCAGACCAGGCATGAGAGAGATGGCCAGCCGCCTGCGACCCTGCGAAGCCCTTGCGGCTACCCTGCGCCCAGGAGCAACACCAGACCCTGGGGAGCAGACCAGGGATGAGGGCCAAGAAATGCAAGGGGGTCCGGGCCACGAGTTAGCTTGCCCAACCCCACAGCAACTAACGAGGGGGGGTAGGGCCATAAATAAACCGGCCCGATATAGGATTGAAGGGGATGAGCAGTTCGCACGGGAGCTCCTACCAAGACCAGTTTTACACACCTGGGAAAGCCCCCAGATGGAGGGGCCACTTCTGGGCCATTCTTCAAGAGGCCTGGGGTGGTCTGGTCCAGTCTGAACAGGGCAATGAAGGGGATGAAGGCCACCCATTCATGGGGGGGGAGGGGGCGGACCACAAGGAACAGGATCCCAGTGCCCACCTGCAATCAGGTGCACCACCTGCCCACAGGCGGAGACAATCCACCACCGGCGGATCATCCCCCAGTGCTCCCCAAAGGGGGCAAGATTTTGTTCCAACAGAATATGGTGAGCCAGTGACTGAAGATGAAGGACAAGGCTGGGAAGAAGGCGAGGAAGAACCTGCCAGCGAGGAGATGTGGGATCGTATCCAGGCCCTTGAAAGGGAGTTGGAAGGCATGGCTGAGCAGAGGCAAGCAAGGCAACGGCGGCAGGCAACGGAGGCCTGGGGGGTCCAACGCCGAGCCACAAAGGGGTGAACAAGGGGACAACCCCCCCCCCCCGGTAACACTCACTGGCTCATGGCATGTGAGTCTCGCTTGAGGTGGTCAGGGGCAACGGGAAATGGAAATGTCGGTCCCCCTACATGTAAAGGTTACTCCCATAGAGTCCCCAAAGGGGCAGCAGTTTGCCCCCAGGGCACTGCCATCAGTGTGTGTACAACCCCAGAGCCCGCGTTGGGAGATGGCTAGGCTAACTCACCCTGCCCAAGGTTATGTATTCCCTCAGGGGCAGGACACTCGCCCCCTCCCACCTTTGGGCGGTGGATATTCCGATTTGTCTGCCTCAATCGGGGAGCACCTAGCTAACTCTATCAGAGAGTGTATATGGAGAGGAGAATACATTGATATTTTTGCCCTCCTGTTTGGGGATCCCATCGTGGATCCTAATTAACAGGACGACAAAAAGGACAAAGAGAAGTTTAGGAGACCGAAGGCTGATAGGAACTGGGCTAATTGGACGTCTGCCTTTTCTGTCTACCTGGGGGGGGTGTTGCAAGTATACCCCGAACGGGCTACGGAGCTTTTGAAGTACACCGACATAGTAAAATGGGCATACGGAGTTGGCCCCCCTGGAGCATGGCTCCGATACGATGAGGCCTTCCGGCATAGGGCTTCCTTCACACCGGGAATGAAATGGGATAGACATACCCAGGATCTCTGGCTGGACTGCATGGCTGACAGAACCAATGCACCCAAGACAGACAGCAGCCACGTCTTAGTGAAGGGAGGTGTTGTCCCTGAGAACGATCCCAGGAGGGGGGAAGGTAGGAGGCAATGGGGACAGACCTGCTGGGAGTACAATCAGAATGGCAAATGTACACGAGGCACATGTAAATTCAGTCATGCATGCTCTGTTTGTGGAGGCTCCCACTCACATACCACTTGTTACAGGGGAAAGTTGTTTGGAAACAGGAGAAACAACCAACCAGGAGGATCCGGAAAGGGAAACTCAGAAGGTCAACAGGGGGGTGGAAATGCAAAGGGGACCAACTCCGGTCAAAATTAAGAAACTGCAGGAAGTACTTGCTCGCCACCCAGACCCACGGGAAGTGGACTATATTCTAAAAGGGTTTAAGTTTGGTTTTGTCATACCTGCTCGTTCAGTTCGTCAGGTCAAGGAAGCTCACAACCTTAAGTCGGTTTATGGCATGGAAGGCATAGTGAGGGAAAAGATTGTCAAAGAGGTTAAGGAAGAACGCATCGCCGGTCCTTTCCATGTTCCCCCCCTGGAAAATTTAGTGGTTTCGCCATTGGGAGTAGTGCCCAAGAAAGCACAGGGAGAGTTCTGCTTAATCCACCATCTTTCTTACCCCAGGGGATGCTAAGTTAATAATGTGATACCGAAAGACCTCTCTACCATTCGGTACACCCCGTTTGATGAGGCCATAGAGAGGGTTAAATCCCTGGGAAGAGGTGCACGGCTTGCAAAATGCGATGTTAGATCTGCATTCAGGCTGCTCCCGGTGCACCCGAGTAGTTTTCACCTTTTAGGTTTGAAATTCGAGGGTTTCTACTATTATGACAGGGCTATGCCCATGGGTTGCTCTATTTTGTGCTCGGCATTTGAGCGATTTAGCTCACACGTCGAGTGGGTACAGCGCATGGGCCACGACGACACTGCTAAATATCTCGATGATTTTTTAATCATCGCATCACCTGCCCCAGGAGAATGTGAAGAACTATTAGCACTATTCCAGGAACTAGCTAAGGAGCTTGGGATACCGCTGGCCCCTGAAAAGACAGAAGACTGCTCTACCAAGCTTACGTATTTGGGCATAGAAATAGATACCATGTGTATGCTTTCTCGATTACCCGAAGAAAAACTCCAGGGGTTAAAGGCCAAGGTTCAGGCCACCATGGCGGCAAAAAAGGTCACAGTGAGGGCATTACAATCTCTGCTAGGGAGTTTGAATTTTGCATGCCGCGTAGTTGCGCCGGGTCGAGCTTTCCTGTCAAGGATGTATGTCCCGCTCACAGGAAACCCCCCCACAATACCATCACGTTAGAGTCACAAGGGACATGAAGGATGAGCTTCAGATTTGGGATTCCTTTTTAAACAAATTGAATGGGGTTAGTTTCTGGAGAGACAAGTGGTGCTGGGAACACAACCTTCAGGTTCAATCGGACTCAGCAGGGGGTGTGGGATTCGGCATATACTTTAATGGGCAATGGTGTGCCGCAGCCTGGCCAGAGCATTGGACTGCAGAAGGAATAACGCGAGACTTAACTTTCTTGGAGCTATTCCTAATTGTGTTAGCTGTGCACCTGTGGACCTCTGAATTCGCAAACAGATCGGTCACTTTTTGGTGCGATAACATGGCCGTAGTCCATGTGATTAACTCCTTGTCTTCCAGGTCCCTGAGGGTTATGCGTCTCGTGAGGGCATTCGTGCTGCGCTGTTTGGAACATAACATCCTTTTTAGGGCAAGGCATGTTCCTGGTGTAGACAATAGCATAGCTGACGCCCTCTCTTGATTACAGATTGGGCGATTTCGAGAGCTTGCACCCGCGGCAGACCCCAACCTAGAACCACTCCCGCAGGGAATCTGGAACCCTGGAGGGTAGAACTACGTAAGATTGTCCAGGGATCCCTAGCCCCTCGCACGCAGATTGCGTACAGAAGGGCCTATGAGGAATTTCAGTTATTCAGGGAAACACAGGAACGGCCCTTACAACTTCCCATTCAGGAAGACGAGATGCTGCAATTTGCAATGCATCAGCGTCATAGGGACCTATCAGGGTGTACAATAGCAGGTACGGTATCAGCTTTGTCCTTTGTTAGCCTGAGTCATGGTTTCCCATCACCAGACCAGGGTTTCTTTGCAAAGAGGATGTTTGAGAGATGGGCGGGGGAGAATGTTACACAGAGCGACAAGAGAGCCCCAATCACGGTGCCTCTGTTACAAGCATTGTGTGAGGTCGTGCCACGAATCTGCAGGAGTTGGTATAAAGTTTTATTGTTCAAAACGGTATATAAGTTGGCATTTTTCGGAGCATTTAGGGTTAGTGAAATGGGAGCTGATTCTAAATGGGACATAGCAAGAAGGGCCTTAAGAGATAACGGATATTCACTTAGACGATAAATCATTAAGGATTCAGTTGCATCGTTCAAAGACCGACCAATGAGGAAGAGGCCAGGTAGTGATTTCGAAGCAGGGAGGGTGCACTGAACTCTGCCCTGTACAGGCAGTAAGGGCATTTCTCGCAGCGCGACCCGAGAGTAGAGGGAATTTCTTTGTCCACACCGATGGCTCCCCCCTTACTCAATACCAATTTACAGTAATCCTCAAGAAAGCAACGGGTATAATGGGCTGGTCCACACATAACGTAGGCTCTCACTCATTTAGGATAGGCGCTGTAACAACAGCTGCAGCAGCGGGCATGCCAGACAGGGAGATCCAGAAACTGGGGCGCTGGAGATCCCAAGCATGCAGACGATATATATGGCTTCCCGAGAACTAACCAGATATTTTTTACACCCATTCAGGCTCTATACATCACCCAGGGTGCAAGAAGCTTATTTGGATTTTCAGCCACAGTCTGGTTCGCCGGGCTGGAGAGGCGGCAACGCAGCTTCCTATGGGATCTCAACTGGGGCACTCTGCCTCGGCAGTCATACGATGGATGGGATGAAGTGGAATGCGATGGGAACAGTTAGTGCCGACATTGTCTTATGCTCGGAAGGGACCCAGCCCCGACATCATAATAGTACACCTAGGGGAGAATGACTTAGGCAAAAGGAAGGCAGTTTGTTTAGTGATCAGCATAAAATCTGATTTTCTAGTTCTAAGACAAATGTTTCCGTTAACAGCTATTGGTTGGACCCACTGAGTTCCAAGGTTAACCCGGGGTCTGCAAATTAAACCGAGAATAATGGATAAGGCTCATAGGAACGTGAATAGGGAAATACAAAAATGGTGGGGAGCCTTGGGGGGTTGTTGCATTAGGCATAGCGAACTGACTCATCTGAGACCTGAAATTTATTTACAAGATGGGGTACATTTGTCACCGGAAGGGAATTTACGATATCTCATCAAACTGCAAGAGGACTTGAGGAGGATGTTTTGAGCAAGAGGTTGGTGGGTGTAGGTACATTGCAGTAATCTGAATGTCCCTTTTGGTGGCGGGTGTCCAGTATTATTAGAGGTGTTTTATTTAGATAATATAGGTTAGATAATAAGAGAGGCATCTCAATAAGAGATGGGGAGTCGACACCTGGTGTATAAGCAGGGCAGGGCGAACACCTGTTGTCGTCACCCTGGGAGATGTGCCAAGCGGGTGGTAGGGGCATGCAAGGCCCTCAACCTTAATGCCACTGATACTCCTTAATCGTTCACAAATAGGGCTGTTAGATCCCCTTCGGCTCTGGCCAGAGAGCTGATCGAAGGGGAAACTTTTAAGAAATGTTAGGACTGGTATTGGAGGGCGTATCCGAACCGGTCACCTGTTTTAAAGTAGTATAGGTTGGTTTTCATCTAAAATACTGGACCCTCTGAACTGCTTAGTGCAATTCCACCAATGTTCTTGCTTTTCTGATTAAAGAGTGTGGCCAATTGAACCCAATACATGTCTCTGTTTCTCATTTCTGGGGGGTGGAGGTGGTGCGACGGCAACCATCTCCAGCCATGGAAAATATCACAAAGGAGTTGTGCTACACAAAGATTTAGGAAGTGGGGGTCACGTCAGTGTAGTTGGGGTCACACTCTTAAGTGGTATGGAATGGATATATTTTGCATGTATTGCTCTCAGGGTCACAGAACTATATTTCAGTCTCAAAATGGAGTCATGCAAGCAGCAGGCTTGGGAATCACTGATTTTAGAGGTTGTGTACAAAGGAAACCTGGTGTAATGCCCCCCCCAAAACACTCAGTGGCTCATTGGCAACAGCATGGAATCATGGAGAGATCCAACAGTGATTATCAGCATCACTGGAAAGACCAGGATTCATTGTTAGGTGCTGCCAAGATCCCCTTGAAGTTTTATCTGTGTACTTCTGGACATCACAGTTTCTCACAGAAACTTTATATAAAAAGGATTTCTAGGACTTAGGTCCGGACTGTGGAACATTACCCACTCCCCTGTTGGCCAGATCTGCATTGGCCCAATGCTTGTGGGCCAGATCATACAGCAGGGGGGCAAGGCGAGGCACAGCCGACCGGGAGTGCTCCAGGCTAGGACTGCACCACTCGCTGAGTGCTCTGCAGGCAGGGCGCATCCATACTGGAAAAACGCTCTGTGGGACCTAACCCGGACTGTCCTGTGGCGGGGTGCGGCCATGCAGGGAATGCTTTGCAGAGGCATCACCCTGGCCTGGAGTGCTCCCTGGCACCTGGATGCTTCCGGCTTCCTTGCCTTCTGCAATGGGGAATGGATGTTGGGCCACTGTGAATTTGTGGGGGACTGATTTTTCTAGGGGATTTTTATATTGCATATTCATTTCATGTTGTATTTTATATTCATGGTGTATGTTGTTAACTCCCTACCTCGCACATCTTTGGGATAGGGTGGAATATAAATATGAATAAATAGATCCACACTCCCCCAAGTTTTAATTGAAGAAAAACTGCAAACAAAAAAAGACTACCTCTGCAGATTAAACCAACTGCTCTTACTTGGCTTTCCCCTACATCTGTCAAATGCCTAGACTAGAGTAAACATGAAATAGATTTTCATTTATTTTTCATCTTCACTGTAATCCAAAGACTGTCCTGTAAAAGCCTTTAGTAAATCATTTGGTCAGTTTTCCCTCAACAAAACGGTCTTTAAGTAATTCAGTATATCAACCCGGTTTTTTTGACATTTTCATTTTTCTCTCCTTGACATCTCCTTTTAAAAAATAATACAGTGTCTTCCCTATTATCTTTTCCTCAAGTTCTAAAGAGGGGAGTGGCAGGGAGTGGGTGCAGGAGGGGGGATGGCATCAACGTTCTCTTGCAAGAACTATCAGTACACGTGAATAGAAAATAGACCTATTAGATCATCGTTTTCTATCCACAGTCCCCTTTCAGCCTTACTGCCCAATTCTGAGCAAGCAAATAGATGTGGCAAGAAACGCAAATTGCTGTATGGAAATTGATTTCAGCAAGGCAGCCTGCTCACAATCCCTTTTCCTCTGAAGCTGCACATCCTTACTGTAGCCTTTCCTAACTGCAATGAGGATTTAGCTCTGCAAATCTGATTAACATTAAGAAAAGCATCTTAGCTGCCTCCCAGCCCATTTGTATTTATTTTGCCTTTGTAGAGGAAGAAGAAGAAGGAAAAAAAAAACCACCAAAGAAATGTCTCCATAAATAAAATGTGCATATGAACACGTGTTACTCACAGGCTTACATTTTACTGGAGTGACTGGCGCCAGTAAGATTAAGAAGGAGGTACCTCCTTTAAATTTAAAAAATAAAATTAAGAAAAATCACAATTTCTTCAAAGTGGAAGGGGTTGTGGGTTTCCTACCAATGTTCCTTGCTGGCCCATGCAATTTGATCCCTGAGGACAAGTGCAGGGTTTGTTTGGAAGGTACCCATGGTTTGTAAAGTAATCCAATATTATTGGGGCATACACAGATAGTTCAAAGATCTCTATATAAGAAAGTGCAGATTGGTTTATGCGGGCGGGCAGGCAGGTGTGCTTGTTGTAATATGACTGAAACAAGTATATGTGGAGAGACATAGGCCCTTTTCACAGACACTCCCTGATAAAATGGGGGTTACATTTTATTATACATGTTGCAGGGCACCCATAGAGCACACCTGCAGCCCTGCAACATGTATAATAAAATGTAACACCCATTTGGAGTGTCTGCGTGAAAAGGGCCATACAGGTCCTTTTTACATGAGACGCACCCATGCGTGTGCATGGGAATATGGCCAATACAAGGATACGTGGAGGGACGTACAGGTCCTTTTTACATGAGACACACCCATGCGTGCCTGTGTGACTCTGAATGCTGCAGCAGGTGGGTGGGTGTGCGTGCTCCTGTGAAACACACACGCCCCCCCCCATTGCCCACACACAGAGCAATTGGCCAAAAGGCCGGCTGCTCTGTGCGAGGGGACGCCGGCGGGGAGGGGGGAAATCGGTGTGCACCCCCCTCCCCCCCAACGCTACAGCGTGAACACTGATTTCACCCCCTGCAGCTGTGGCCCATTTAAAAAAAGGCCCTAGATAGATAGATATTAATTACAGCTTTGGAGGAGCATGAGTTGACTAGCTACCTGGGAATGATTTAATTGAAATATGCAGTTTATTTATTTTAAAAAATATTTTAGTAAAAGATAACAATGCAAAAACAGTAAAAAAAAAAAAAAGATACAAAGAGATGAAAACACAACAGCAATAACTCCAAAGACACAGAGGTAAAAGACATTGGGATGCAATCCAACAGGCCGTGTGTGCGGCCGGCCGGCGTACCAACCAGCCAGGCAGCAGGCACACAAGCTGCTGGGCGCAACGGGTGCCCCTGCTGATATGACCCCACCGAGCCCCCCCACCCCGCAGTCCAGGGGATCGAGCAGGCACGGGTCATATTGGCAGGGGCGCCCTGTTGCGCCCAGCAGCTCACTGTGCGGGGGGCGCACGTATTGGCTGTCTGTGCCCGGCGTAGAGAAAGTGTATCATAGGGTATAGGATCGCACCATAAACCAATACCATATAGCTACAAACTCGTTAACCATCACTTAACCTACAGTCATAACAAAACTTCCCCGCATCCTCTCAAAACCTCCTGGGGTATTAACGTCTGCAATAAGCCGTTCATTCCTTCGCAGCCATGTTAAAGCATTTCTACATTCCATCTGTTGGGGTTAACCGACTTCCCCATTTTATCTATTTTTCTATATTTAATATTATAGCTATATAACAAATATATTAAAAATATAAATAGAAAAAATGGAAAAATAGGTTAACCTCAATATATGGAATGCTGAAATTTAATATTACAGAAACATAGATATGTATATGTTTACACACCCGTATATTACGTTTTAATATATTTATATTTTTTCTATTTCTTTTTAGAATTCTACAGAAAGACATTTCTGTTTTAGGTCCACGTTTTCTTTCCCATGCCTTGCAAGTTACTCACTTTTTAAAGCACAACACTCCTCCTCACACTTGTATTCAAACCACCTGGAACACTGTTCATCCATATAGTCTATAATGTCAAAGACTAGAAGCCCTGCTGGTATAAATCAGCATCATTCTATTTAAGTAAAACAAAACAACAACAACAACGAACCCTACACAGACATACCATCTGAAAGCTCCTATCATATGGCTGCATCCAGACATCTAACCAGCAGTCCCAGGAGCAGCATCACAGATTTATCCTGGGTTTATTGTGTGGTGGCTTTTTTATGGATCTACCGCATGGTAACGTCACAGTGATCTGAAGTAGAATGACCATCAAAATACCTGGAATGCCTTTAGTGCAGACATCTTGGTGGGTTACCATGTAGTAGATCCATTCAGACATTATTAAAAATATCACCATACAATTAAACCAAGGCAAATTTCCAAACGTATTACTTTGGGCTAAATGTTGGTGGGGTGAGGGGAGGGAGGGATGCCTTTAAACCTCAAGGTCCTATGTTGAATAGGCAAACATTCCCTTTGTCTCTCCCAACAAGACTGCCTTAAGGGCATGCTTCCTCCTCCTTCCTAAAGTTCCAGTAAAACAACCTTCCTCACCCAAGAACAATTAGACTCAATTAGCCCATTAAAGAACTGTTCCTCATCCCCACACCCCAGATGTCCTTTCCCCCCACTCTCAGTTCCTTCCACTGAGTCACTAAGCTGAAGAAAGCTTTGTCTGGAACGCAAAAATCTACCACATCCCCATATCCCTAACCCATTCCTGCCACACCCAAAGTCCACCTAAACAAAAATGGTTTACACTGTTTCCAGAAGATGTACAGGCTCAGGCTTTGGTGAATCTCATGGGAAAGGGAGTAGCAAAGCTGTGGAGAAGCCACCAAGAATGCTGCTGCCTCAGCCCTTTCCATCCATACTTAACATGCAGAGCGCATGGCCAGAAGGTCATTCCTGACTGACCAAAGAGACAGCAAAGGGACATGTCATAGGCCATTTTTAAACGAGATGCTCCCATGCATGGACACCCAGTGTCCACGTGTAGGAGCATCTTGTTTGAACATGGAGGTGTGTGGGTGCACGCTCCTGCAATCCATGCACCGTCACCCATCTACACCCACCTCCACCCATCCCCCATGCCCGGAGCAACCAGAGAAAAGGCAGATTGCTCTGAATGTGGAGGTGGGTGGAAGTGGGGTAGGTGTGTGTTTGCCAGTCTGCACCCTTCCCCCATGCATGGCTCATGCAGTGGTGCTCCACCCACCGCGCACAAACTTGCGCCGTCCCCCAGCCCACTGCATGAGTCATAGACTCTTCCAGAAAAAGTCCTTGTCTTCATCCATCTCGCTAAAGCAACAGTCCATAAGTTTGACTCCACTTATAATAAAGTGGGTAAAAACTTTGTTAAGTAATTTCACCCTTTATTTACAGAGGTCTCATGAAAGTCTCTTGGCATATCTACTTTTTTAGTGGAGTTAAAATTTTGTTGGAAATTGAGCAAAAAAGCACTATTTACTTTTCAATGGAAATGAAAGGCCAACTTCAGAGGGACATCTCGGAGCCATTTGGGAGGGAAACAGTGTTGAACTCTTGAACTGGGCCTGTGATGGGAGGGGAAGGACCTGATGGATGTAATTGCTGGCCAATGAACAGCGCAAGCAGGTCACAGGCAGCTGAATGGCACTCTGTGATTGTTCAATGCCTCCTGCCTCCCAGAACCAATCATGGGGGCTCTACGGAGGGTACTGCAACCCTTTATATTGCAGGGCCGGGCTGTTGTGTTTGAGTCTTGTTCTGTGTTAGCTCTTGCTGTGTCAAGCTGTGTTTACAGAACTCTGGTGCTTGCACTAAAAATCTTCCCCAGCGCTCGTGTTATACCTTACCTTTCTCCTTATACCCTTTATTTTACCTTTTACCTTCTCCTGTCTGTCTCCCCCTGTACATATATATAGATAGAGATAGGTTTAGGTATATACCCTGGCCCCATGCCTGTTAACATTCCGGCAAAGCTGTAAGACCTGGCTGTTCGCCCAGGCCTTTGGGAGGGAGGGTGGGTAGAGAAGGGCGTTTTAGCTCCCCCACCTACTTTGGTTTATATTGTTTCTTAGTCCTGTTTTAATATTTTTATTATTTATGAGAATTTTATTGATTGTATTGATTTTATTGTGTTTTAATGTTGGAACCGCCCCGAGCTGCATGGCAGGAGGGGCGGGGTATAAATTTGTGGAAATAAAATAAATAAAATATAGATTAGATAGATAGATATACCCTATAGTTTTTTCTTTTCTTTTCCCCTTCCCCTGTCTGTCTCCCCCTGTCCATATTATATATATATAGAAAAATTAGTATGTATATAGATAGATTAGATAGATATACAGATATTAGTAGATACTAGGCTATTTTATTATATGTTTTAGCATTATAGGATAGGAATAGGATAGATTCCATAATCAAAAAGCTTCTGGTTTACACTATGAGCTAAGGTTCTTGCAAATTCAATAATGCGCTAAAAAGCATAGAAATGGCAAGTTAAGGCTCCCGCCTTAACTTCTGTGCCATGTTAGCAGTAAAGACACTGTACAGTCTCACATATTGTGCTCACTTACAACTTAGGCTCCATGCACCCACACTTTGCCTTCGTCTTTCAGTCCCAATCCTCTTCCTCTGCAGGTTGGGGGCAACACTGAAGCTGGGGACAGAAAGGTGTGAGCTGGCCCCTTACCGCCTCCATTTTTTCTTTAAGAAAGAGAGAAAAATCTCAGAGTCCTGGCTCCCGCCCCTTCTCCCCCTCTAATCTACTTGGTCCCAGCCCTTTAACAGAAAACTCAGGACTCCTGGCTTCCAGCTTCTCCACCCCACTCTAATCCAGTAGGCTGCACTCCCTTCACAGGCAATTTAATAGTCCTGTTTCCAAGCCTGTTCTCCTCTCCACTGCTCTCAACCTTGTAACAACCCGGGAGTCTTGAGTCCAAGTTGCCCCTCTAACCCTGTTGCCCCCACGCCCCTCACAGAGAACTCAAAAGTTCTGGGAAGTACAATGTTTGTCTGTATGTGTCATATGAAACAGAAGGGTGTGTGTGTGGAATGGCAAAAAACAAACAAACAGTAGAGAAAATAGAACAACAGGGAGGGAGGCTATTGGGAGTAAAAGGACAGAGAGTCAGCTATGGTAAGAGGGTAAAATGATAGGATTGCTCCCCCTGGTATCCCATCAGTCTTCTGAACCAGTTATTTCACTCAGAACCTTATTATTGTAACGATTTCTAATTCCTCCTGTCATTCCACCCACTTACTTGATCCTGCACACTTTTATTTTTCCGTCATTCCAACCATTCCACTTACTGCATCTGTGCCTTCCTCATCATTTTACACCCTCTTTCTTTCCCCAGGTACTCCCAAAGATGCAGTTGTGCTGTATAATTTCACAGTCACTTAACTGGATGTTGGAATGACAATAGTATTTATTTAAAAATTGACATTGGTGTTGCCTCCATTCATTCCAATGGCCATTCCATTTTATTAATTTCAATGCATACCCAACTTAGTTTTAATTAAACATTTGTATATGACTGTACCCAGCTTCACTGTGCTCTTGGAGGGCAGTGGGGACTAGTGGGTAAGAGGGGAGGTTGTGAGCCATTAGTCAGCTGTCCCATTCTCCCCAACTGCAATGAAAGGATAGAGGGACAGAAGGGGGTGAGGGGTCATCTTATGCCCTCATGACCCAGCTTCAGTGTTGCCCCCAACCTGCAGAGGAAGAGGATTAGAGCTGAAAGATGAAGGCAAAGTGTGGGTGCATGGAGCCTAAGTTGTAAGTGAGCACAATATGTGAGACTGTACAATGTCTTTACTGCTAACATGGCACGGAAGTTAATTGCCTTAACTTGCAATTTCCATGCTTTTTAGCGCATGATTGAATTTGCAAGAGCCTTAACTCTTCCTGTAAACCGGAGGTTTTTTGATTATGGAATCTATCCTATCCCTATCCTATGATGCTAATATATATAATTGCCTTAACTTGCAATTTCCATGCTTTTTAGCACATGATTGAATTTGCAAGAGTCTTAACTCTTCCTGTAAACTGGAGTTTTTTTGATAACGGAATATCCAAGTTTTTTGTTAAATACAATGCAATGGAGAAAATTTGTCCTGCTGGTGCAGTAGAATGCTGAGCAGTGGAACCACTATGGGAGCAGGGCTTAGGGGAGGCTAAGGTGGAAGAGCTGCTCCCTTCAGTTTAGAAGGTTGTTGCTTCCTTCAAATAGCAAGCAAGGCAAAGCTGGATTTTTACTGATAGCTTCCTGCTTTACTAAGAATACAACAACTTTGGTTCGGTTTTAAGCATTGCAAACTTGTAAAATCTCTGCTCTCTATGATCTCTCTAGCTCATGACTTTAACATAACAGGAGTCTTCCACTCTACTCCCCACTGTCAGAGCTCTTTTCCTTGTGCAACACTTGCCATTCTACTTTCTATAAGGACCTCGCCCTGTACAGGACCCTCTGGCTAGCTCACTCCCTGTACAGGGCTCCCTGATTCTTGGGTGTCCATGTACATGACTCTCTGCCTGGCATAATGATGCCCATCCTGCAGCTCTCCCCCTGTACAAAGCTCCCTCATTCAGTTCTCTGTCTAGGGCTCCCCCCAGCACAATTATGGTCATTATTCTGCAGCTCCCTCCTGTACAAGTCTCCCCAGCTTTACTCCTCCTTGGACAGGGCTCCCTTTCTTGCACAACGCTGTCCACTCTGCAGACCTCCCCCTGTACTGGGTTCCATATTCTGTATCCCTCAATAAAGCTGCTCCCTGTAAAGTGCTTCCCATGTGCATGACTTCCACTGTGGAAGCTATTTACAGAGGCTCTGCCTCTACTCTCTCCCCTTAATGTCTCCTCCCCTCCTTTGTGGATGCTCCCTCTCCTCCTTGATCCCCCATAGGATTTCCCTCCCTCCCTGAGTCAAGGTTTGCTCTTAAGAGTCCTCCCAGAGGACTACACTTGCCACTCTGCCCCACAGGGCTGCTCTGCACAGGACCCTACCATCTCCCTACCCCCCTCCTGAAGAACACCCACTGTATCATCCCAGAGAACCTCTTTACCCCTCATTCCTTAGTGGGATTGGGAAAGTCAGAGGGAGACGTGCTGAAAGAAGATTGATTCTATCCCGCTTGTAGTCTCCTGCCCCTGTCTCCGGGATAAACTGCTGCCTTCTTCCTGCACCAGGGACTATCCCAGAAAACTCCAGTGCTCTGGCCCCGGCCATGCTCCTCTAATGGGGTGCCCCATTGGAGCTGCAGCCCAGACACTCCATGTTCTTGGAGGGGAAAGGGCTGTCACTGAAATCCACATGCTCTGTGGTTCTGGGCGGGTTTAGGGGGCAAGATCAGTCACCCCAAACATCACTGCGGGATTAGCTAGCTCTGTTGTTTAGACATCTTGGCGTCCCTGGCCCTGAAGCCGAGGCGCCTGCTGTGCAGGGATAAGAATGACCTTCAGCTCTCTCCCTTGCACAGGCCTTGCTCTCCTCCTCTCCCCACCAGATCAGCTCTAAACATGGCTGATCAGTCACTCACACTGCCCTCTGGAAGGTATAGTTCCCTCTCTTTCCCCAGCCCTGATAGGCTCTAGGAAGCAGTGGCTGCTGGGAGTTGTAGTCCCCAGTTTTCAAGACTGTTTGCTTTAAAACAGTCTCTGCATTACACATATAATGTTTGCAAGCACTCCACACTCAGGATGGTCTCCATAGGCTAACACTGAATTTTCAAGATGTCATAACTTAAAATCAACTAACCGGATTTACAAAAAGTAAACCAAAGGCACATCCCATACTTAGAACACATATCAGATAGAAGTTTATTGATATAGATACTTAGATAGGAATATATTGCATATAGTATATGTTATAAGGTGTAGGTTAGACATACATATTAGTAATTTTTTCATATTGTCATTGTTCACTTACTACATTATAATGAGAAAGGGAGGCAAATTCTGAGAAGTCTGGGGCAGGTGTCTGCTGGCACTTCTGCCACTGGTGGCAGCCCACAATGGAAATGATACCAAAAACAAAAATTGTGTTGTTGCATGAAATTGATACTGATACCAATAACGACACCAATAACGAAAACAGATATTTTGTTAACAATAATGAAAACTGTTTAAAACGACATGGGTCCCTGGTGCACACTCCTAGAAATCCATCCAGCAGTTGTTTCATCAAACTTCTGGTTGAATTTAGCATATCTTTCAGAAGGAAACCCAATCAAGACTCAAAGTGATGAGTAATCTACCACATCCATAGTTAAGTTGTTCCAACTGGTAGTCACTCTAATTGTTTAAAAATGTAATGCTGTATTTCTATTTTAATTTTGTCTAGCAACACCTTCTCATATTGAAGAATAGCCACCCAGGTTGGCCAAATGATAACTCAATATTTTCTAGGGAAGGTGGTATAGGTGTTACAGCGCAGTGACAACAAGACCATGCCAAACACAAGGTTGAAGCTTTCTATGGTAACCTGAAAGTTATTTTGAAATTCTTCCTAATTTAATCTCCACCACAAACCTCAGTTGTTTGTTAATGTCAACAGAAGAACTCCCGTTGACTTCAATGCACCAGCCCCTACTTGTGTGAGAAAGAAATGTTTTGTCTTTGTTGTCATCAAACAATTTAATACATCCTAACAGAAAATTGGTTGTCAATACAGCATCTACATCAAGGATGAGGGGAACCTTTTCCCTCCTGTAGGCCACTTGAAAATTAATACAGGTTCTGCAGGAGGATAGGAGCTAGGGCCAAGGAAGCTTAATGAGTGTGCTTAGGACAGAAGGAAGGGGAGGCTCTACATTATGGATCCATCCTATGCTGTGGATTCATCCCCATGCCCTTATCTCCATTTTCTTCTCCTAAGTTCACTCTCTCAGTGCTTGAGGATAGTAAGGGGACTAGACACATAGGCCAGATTCAAGAACTGGAAAGGGGCCAAATAAAAAATTGCTGTAGGTGGGACTTGGTCCATGGGGCTGGAGTTCTGTTCCCCATTCCTAATCTATGGCAAGAAAAGGCCATTTAGCAAAATGACCCAAAATATCATTAAACCGCTTTCCCATTTAAACTTAATAAAGGAGATTTTACGTTGAGTTTATGATACATACAGTCGTTATTTCTGCCAGTAAAGGGGAACATACTTTCCCACCTTAACCAGATTTCTTCTTTTGCATCACATTCAGTAGTGATCTATTTTGAGTTGCAAACAGATAAATCTGCCTGCCAGCTCTTGATTCATTAACTATGAAGGAGAAGAACAAGGAGAATGTTCTTCTTCCTTGCACAAATGAAAGGATATTTAGGAAGCCCTTGTTTCAAAGCATCCAGCTCAGCATCCTGAATTATTCCTAATACGGACGGACAGATTCTGCTTTCCCTGTCTTGTTCACGTAATGCATTGCTGACTGATTTCCCAACAGTGAAAGTACTAATTTCTTGACTACCAAATTTCGCTAACATCTTTAGAACTGCTGTCATTTCTAGGAGGAGGAGATGTATCACTGGCTTTATAAGACCTGTTGGGCTTTGTTTTAATCTTTTCTTTTCAACCATGAACTGCATTCCCCTAGGGGTGGATAATGGCTGTTTTCTCTTAGAATGAACTTCACTACACAGTAAGCAGTCGGAGGAGTCTCTTACTGTGCCATCCAAATCAATGGGAGTGAGGCCTTTAGCTTCTGTGGGATCAACACTGGCTCATTCAATGTGGATGTACAATCATAGAATCTGTGACCCCAGTCACACCTGACAGCGTGACTCCCTTGATGCAAAGATGTGGCAGGGGGAGGAGCTGGATGCCGGAAGTACCGCCAGTGCGACTGGGGTTCTGCCGCGACTTCACTCACGAATGACAGGGCTCAAAAATTTATTTTTTCCCCTCCCGTCTCTTTTCCCGGGGGGATGTGTATTTATACTTTTATATATTGTAAGCTGCCCCAAGCTGCCTTTGGCAGGAGGGACGAGATAACAAATGTTTTAATAAAATAAAATATATAGCCCTGTCATTTGCGAGTGAAGTCTCGGCAGAACGCCGTTCACACCGGCGGTACTTCTGGCTCCCCCCACCCCCGCCGCCGCGTCTTTGCCTCGTGGGAATTGCCGCCATCACGTGTAAATGCAGCCTTAAAGCTGGAAGAGACCTCGAGGGTCAACTGGTCCAATCCCCTGCTTGGGATGCAGGATGACTATAGCTAAAACATCCCCAACAGCCTGTTGCCCACTCCAGCCTCCTTCTGAAAACCTCCAGCAACTGAGAGCCTACAGCCTCTCTAGGCACCTTGTTCGATTTCTGCATAGCTCTCTCTGTTAGGAAACTTTTCTTGATATTTAACTGAAACCTACCTTGCTATAACCTGAGCTCATTGTTTCTAGTCTTGCCCTCAGCAGCAATGCAGAACAGTTCCTTGCCAACTTCTTGGTGGCAGCCCTTTAGATGTTTGAAGACTGGTATCATGTCTCCCCTTAGTCTTCTCTTGGCTAGACTAAACATACCTACTTCTTTCAACCTTTCCTCATAAGACTCGCTTTCCAAAGCCAATAAGACAAGGATGTCAAGTGAGAGAGCACACATGCTAGCTGGCATATCAGCCCGGAAAAAAAACAGGAATTCCAAGTTGAGAATGTTAAGCAGAAACCATTTCACATAACAGAAATAGTTCCATTGTACGAATATATTCATAATGCAACATAGGAAGACAGAACTCTATTTTAAGACCAGGTTCTTTTTAATAGCTTCTTGTTATTTATATTGCCGAACCTTCTTAACCAAATTGCCTTACACTGTGCTATTTTATATAGTATAATGCCAACCCTGCAAACACTTTTGAATTTATCAAGTATACATAATCATGTTCAATCCCATCTCTGCTCCCTCTACTGGCTCCCCTTACAGCACAAACACCTATTCTTCACCTCCAAGGCTCTTCATACTTCTCCTTAGTCATTCCACCCACATTTCCGCTATGTCCCTACCTGGGAACTTTCCCCTGCCACAACCTTCATCTGCCCGAGACTCTTCTACTCCTTAACCATCTTTGCCCCTTCTCCCATGCTACACCCTATGCCCAGAATCCCCTTTAGGGCTTGCTATGGCTAATTACAAGCCCCTTCATTTGAATTCTCCAGCAATAAACGTTAGTTTATTTTCTTCTAAGCCATATTATTTTGACTAAGGAAAGATAACATAACTGAGAACATTTCCACAAGCCATCATCAGCCATCTCAATTTTTCTACGTTTTCCAGTCTTTTCATCCTATGCCATATTTTCCCTTCTCTTTGCTGCTCAGTAAATGTTTTACAATATCCTATTGTTGCATTATTCAATGTGTTATTATTCATCCTGTAGTTGCCATATAAATCCCATTTTTAAAAAGCCTTACATTAAGAGAATATTACGGTTGCAACGGGAAGCACTCAAAAATTAGAGAAGTTGACAATAGGTTTTTTTAGACATGACAGGCTTTTTGCCTGCCATGCTTAAACCCGCCCTCTCCATAGTAGCCCCCTGACATACCTGGGGGACATCACAAAGGGTGCTCCCAGATGACCTCAGGGGTTAATCCAGAGCCCAGGGATTGAGGTGGTCCTGCAGATATGTAGGGCCTAGGCTGTATAAGGCTTTATAGGTAAGCACCAACACCAATCGGACCCAGAAGACTATAGGCAGCCAGTGCAGTGAAGGGAGCACCAGCGTAATGTGCTCACGGTGACCCATCCCCGTAAGAAGAGGGACTGCTGCATTCTGCACCAGCTGCAGTCTCCAAACCGTCATCATGGGTAGCCCCACGTAGAGCGCGTTACAATAGTACAGGCTTGAGGTGATGAAAGCATGTATGATAGTGGCCACTAACAGCACCCGTCTTGTTGGGATTCAGCTTCAGTCAGCTCGCCCTCCTCCAGTCCCCCACAGCTGTCAGACATTGGGTAAGCACCGAGACTGCCACGTCTTGGTCAGATGAAGAGGAGAGGTAGAATTGGGTGTCATCAGCATATTGATGACACAGAACACCAAACCCTCTCACGATCTTGCCGAGTGACTCCATATACACGTTGAAGAGGCGAGAGAGCAGAATAGAACCTTGCGTGACTCCACACGAGAGTTCCCGGGGAAACTAAAAACAGTCCCCCAGCACCACTCACTGAGTTCTTCTAGCTAGGAAGGAATACAACCATTCAAGAACAGTCCCGCCTAACTTCACTCGGTTTGGCAAGCGAGCCACCGACATCTCATGGTCAATGGTATCAAAAGCAGCCAACAGATCTAACAGAATCAGAAGGGTCGACCGACCCTGATCCAATTCACGTTAGAGGTCGTCGACCAAAGTCACAAGTGCAGTCTCAGTGCTATAACTTGGGCGAAAGCCAGACTGCGAGGGATCCAGAAAATTAATGCAGTCAAGATCCTGTAGCTGCTGAGCCACAACCCGTTCAATAACCTTCCCTAAAAAGGGAAGGTTAGAGACTAGCTGATAGCTGGCGAGGGAGTCAATGTCAAGCTATGGTTTCTTGAGCAGAGGCCGCACTATCACCCCTTTGAGGCAGCTTGGCACTCTGCCCTCTCACAGGGAGGAGTTTACCACCCCTGCCAGCAATGGCCCCAGTGTCTCCCAGCTGGCCTTGACCAGTCAGGATGGGCACGGGTCCAGTTCACAAGAGGTGGCTCTGACTGCCCCAAGAACATTCCCTACATCAGCGGGGGTTAGGCGATGCGGGCCATCAGATGTGATGGCATGCTCTACCATGGTCCACGGTTGTCTACCCTGGACCGTGGCAGGGCTTAACACGGGATGTGCATTGGCTTGGAACCCAGCACACATCCTGTGTTAGCCCTGCCACGGTCTGGGGTAACTTCTGCTCCTGCCCATGGTAAACATCTGGCGGAGCGGGAGCAGACGTGACATCTCGGCCTGTGGCCACCCTGAGGTAATTGTGTCACAGGCCGGGGTGTCACATCTGAAAATACCCAAAGTTAGGAGCAGCTGAAAATGGCCTCTTTGACCTGGAAAATTGTAAAACCTTAACTCCAAGTGCTGCTGTGAGCTCTACCTATAATTCACTGTTAGCTAATTGTGTTTCGAGATAAAAATTCATGAAAGACACTGAAAAAATCTTAATCACTGTTATTATCCTTATATTAGGGGGTGAAAGTATCAAGCGATGAAGCTGGATGGCTTTTAGGTGATTCTGGAAGGTCTTGGTTTCTTCAGATTTCTTTCACCTTGGGTCTATAAGAGCTTCCCCTTCTGTCATTAAGAGGTGAATCCTGTTCTTTTTAGCTGAGACACTATGATCTAATCCAGGTGCTTTTGTCTATGGATTGTGAAAGTGGCATCGCAAGGGCCATGCCCTCCTCTTCACACATAAAATGGCATGGAAAAAGAAGTCTTAACGCAAAAAAACGAGCACTGCAATGAGGAGTGGTGACTTCTTCCAGGGGCTGTGTCCATTTTTGGAATATGTGTGCAGAATCAGCAGGGAGTAATCCCTGTAGGAAGTGCAAAGACTGAAGACACAAAGGGAAACCTGGGCTCTTTCTATAGACAATAAGAAAGGGTGTGAGCAGGTGGGGCTGCAGAAAAGAGGCTATTGAGTCGGTTTTGTGGTACCTCATCCATCAGCTTCTGTTCTTAAAGAATTGCAAGTCCCTTGGTGTTCCATCCAGCAGAGTGAGGTCACCTCCTGTAATCTATCCCTTTTATTGTTCTCCCAGTTGTCACGCTTCAGTGGCTGCATTCCACACTTGACAGAACATCGACCCAAGTCCTGCCAGCTAACCATATTGGGTAGTTAAAGTCTACTGACAAACCTAACTTAGCCTGCTATTTCTGAAGGAACCCCATGTCCTGGATTTATAGTACTCTGTGAAGAAAGAGCGCTTTTATGGACTTTTAAACCACAGCACGGTTGAGTGGGTTAAGGTTGTAACAGAAACACAAAAATATATACTCCCTGTCCATCACCTTGTTCTTTAGTTAGCATAGTTGTGGAAATGGAAGACCAAACCACCCATTTTTAGGTATTAGGTGGAACCTGTTCAACTTCAGAACTCATGGAAAGCTCCATTTGCAAGAATGTAACATGTGTAGAGTACAAAACAAGGACACACATTTTCCACCTGAGTGGGGTTCCCATGAGTCATGGCACTATTGAAATGGCGTCTAGCTAAAAGCTGGGGAAGATGGGTCATCTCAGTTTGACACAATGATTCTGTGTAATGTTCTAAATCACCAACAGTCTAGAATTTGTTTCATTTTAGACACAGAACCGTTAAATACAGTTAACTGTATTTAACTGACAATACGGTTAAAAATCTCTACAACAGAGAAAGCTCTGCAGGCGTCTCTATTTTGATTGACCTCATACCACCCCCACCCCATGCCCTCCCCCCCACATGGTTTTAAAGGCACAGGACACAGAAATCCAAATCATAATATCACAGAGTCACAGCTAAACCATCGCATCACAGTTTTAGCTATGCACATGAATAGTATTTCTTATTTCTGTTTCTCTGATAAGTTGGATCTCCAAAGGGCAGGTTTAATAAAGAAGACAGAAAGTTCAAGAAAATACTCATCCTCTTAGTTCGGGTTGGGCAACATAAAGCTTAACACTATTTTGAGGTTTCTTAAGTCTGTTTCTTGACTTCTCAGACCTTCGCTGTTTTGCCATCTGGTGTAATTGAAAATTGCCTTCTGCAACAAAAGGGAAAAAAAAATCTAATTTCTCAGCCAGCCATATGGGGTTATTAGGATCATTAAACCCATGCATGCCATAATGCCTGGGCCAGAAGAACAGGAGGAGATGTAAATACTTTGCGACTCATCTTTGCAGGTTTAGATTGATGTTAAGAATTAGTTTGAGGTCTACCTAACGATGAAAGCTGGGGGTCAGGCAAATTAGTGCAGTGGTTATTTAGCCAGGTCAACTTATGGTGCATATGTTCTCATCAGATTTGGATTAAAAGTGCTTCTAATAGCTTGCAATCACTATACGTGCAACTTTAATGTCAGCCCGCCAAAAGGTCAGAATCCAACAGATGTCCTTTCATTTTATTGATGGTGTGAAAAGGCAGTCGAATGTCCTTTTGACATTAAAACATAAGACTCTTATTTCCAGATTTCTGGCGTGATCTTTCTTTGCCTCCAGTATGTGATCTAAATTTGATGACAGTAGGAACGTGCTTGCTTCATTTTCCATACATGGGTCAAGCCAGTCCTGCCCCCCCCCTCCACATATCTGCACCCCTCTTTTAACCCAGATCTTGTTGCTTTCCCGACATAGTTACAACATTCTACAAGCTTTCATCCATGTACAACACTCTATATGTGCTCTCTGCCACAAAGATGTATGAGGATTTCTTAAGCTGATTTTTTGGTTAATAAGGCTCCCAAAGCATATGCAGGAGCTGGGAGATTTACATGAAATTAAATAAAAGAATGACCTAGCAAATGCAAATGAATGCAGAAATGAATATTTGAATTTTGATTCATGATTACTACCAAACCATAACAACACAGTGATGACATAAACTCCATAGGAAGCAGAATTCTACCCACGCTGGATAACTGATGGCAGCGAGCTATTTATAGTACGAGGACTCCAAGTAATTTATCTATGCCTTTTGAGAAATACAGCTATTGATTATACTTCAGGTTCTGTCTTTATGTTAATTGTATCTCAGAATTTTTTCATATTAGAGCATTTTCTGTCTGCTCCAGAGGTTCCACGAATACAACATGCACGGGGAGCAAATTTATTTCACATTCTGCATTATTAATTGCATTAAATTATTGAAGATTTGTCCATTATTGTTTCACATCTTTCCTTTATATGATGCTCATCTCAAAGGCAAGCAAATTAGAATGACTGTTAAAAATAATCGCAAAAAAGACTAAGAAAAGAATGAAAAAAAACCCAGGAATATCCCCATTCTTATCCCATAACTTTTATTTCTTTCCATAATCTAGATAAACTAGTCTAAATTTACTTTAGAGGGAGAGGGTGGTTGTCATGTTGGTCCCAAGTGTATGAGATGGAGACAGGGCAATTGGGATTCTTACCTGTGAATTGCCCTTCTGTAGCCTTCCAGGGAGGTTATTCGGACCTAGGGAGCGATCTCCCTCCTGTCCACTAGGAGGCAGCATAGACTTTCAACTGGGCATGCATAGGGAAATTGTGCCCTTGCTTTCCCAGATGTACCAAATCCGAAGATCCGAATCTGAAAGATACAAAGAACAAACTATCTCCGAACTCGGGGTTTGAACGTTAGAACAAAAACCTCCCACCCTAGGAAAAGGGTGCACAAGGTACCAAACCAATTAACTTAAACAACCCCGGGATGGGCCGAATAACCTCCCTGGAAGGCTACAGAAGGGCAATTCACAGGTAAGAATCCCAATTGCCCTTTCTATAGCCTTCAGTCTGTTTATTCGGACCTAGGGAGGTAAAAAGCTGTATGTCTATTCGGCAGGGAGGGAAGCTAGGATTACGGAGACCCTAATACCCCCTGCAAAATCCAGCGGCCAAAAGCAGCCTCAGTGGATTGAAGCACATCAATCTTATAATGCCTTGAAAAAGTGTGAAGGCTTTTCCAAGTTGCTGCCTTGCATATTTCCCCCAGGGGAGCCTGAAAGCGGAAGGCCCAGTTTGTAGCCGCTCCTCAGGTTGAATGGGCTAGGATAGGGTTGGGAGGGGGCAGGCCAGACGCCTTATATGCCTCGGCAATGCAAGATGCAATCCAGCCAGTAATGACTGTCTTGGTCTTGGAAGCCTTCTCACCTTGCGTTGAGGGTGATAACTTACCAATAGGTCTGAAGAGCGCCGGAAGGGCGCGGTGCATGAAAAATAAATTTTTAGGGCCCTTCTTACATCTAAAGAGTGCCACAGCTTCTCCAGAGGGTGACAGGGGCAAGGACAGAAGGAAGGGAGGACTACTTCCTGAGACATATGGAATAGGGATGCAACCTTTGGAACGAAGGACGGATCCAGGTGAAGGGAGACAGATTCCTTCCTAAAGGAACATAGTGTCAGATCTGTTGACAGTGTTCCGATTTCAGAAATACACCTAGCGGAGGTAATGGCTATTAAAAAGGCCACTTTGGTGGATAGAAAAAAGAGGGATACCTCTTTAAGAGGTTCAAAGGGAGGGCCAGTAAGTGCCTTGAGCACCATGTTGAGGTTCCAGGTGGGTATACTACATGTGTACTACAGGAGATGAAATCCTACAGGCCGCCCTGAGGAATTGACGAATGTGAGGGTGACTAGAGAGATGGCTGCTGCTAGAGGCCCCTATAGTACAAACAATAGCTGCGAGTTGCCTGGAGAGGGTGTTGGGATGGAGCCCTTTCTCCAACCCCTCCTGTAAGAACTGAAGGACTTGGGCCACTGATGGAGAAGTGGGAGGGACCTGTCGGGCCTGGCACCAGTTGACAAAAACTCACCAGGTACATTGTTAGATGCGTCGGGTGGACCTTTTTCTAGAGGCCAACAGGGTTTGGACCACAGAGACAGAGTAACCTAGAGATCTTAGTGCTAGGGTTTCAACAGCCAGGCTGTCAGTCTCAGGAAATCTGGCTGCTTGTAAAGCGGAGGACCCTGAGAGAGAAGGTCCGGTGTGACTAGGATTTGTACATGATTGCCATTCAACAGAGTGAGTAGGTCCGTGAACCACGGTCTTCAGGGCCAAAATGGTGCGACAAAGATGACTGTAGCTTGTAGTTGCTTCCATCTGTGTATTGCGCGGCTGATCAGTGGGAAGGGGGGGTTCCCATTAATAAATAATAATAATAATAAGGCGTATAAGAGGCCTGGGGGCCATGGTTGACTCAGAGCATCGATCGCCTCTGATAGGGGATGGGGCCCTCTGATGAAGAACCAGGACAGTTTGCAGTTGTTCGGGGATGCAAACAGATCTAGAATCGGGTTGCCGAACCTGCGAGTGATGTATTGGAATGCTACCAGGTTGAGCGACCATTCCCCTGGATCTACTTCCTGCCGGCTGAGCCAGTCGTCCTTCACATCGTCGACTCCTCTTATGTGAAGGGCCGAGAGGGACAAGAGGTGGGACTCTGCCCAACAAAGGATCCGGGAGGCCTCCTGCTGGAGTACCTTGGACCGGGACCCCCCTTGATTGTTGATGTAAGCCATGGCTGAGGTATTGTCCGTGAAGACCAGCACATGGCAACCCTTCAGCAGAGAGGAGAACCTCTGAAGTACAAGCTGAATGACCCAGAGCTCCAATTGATGCTGTGAGTGCGTTTGGAGTCTGACCAGGTGCCTTGGGTCACTTCGGAGTTGAGGTGAGTCCCCCATCCGTACAGGCTGGCATCTGTCGTGAATATGGTTTTGGGTGGTTCTAAGAGAAAAACCCCCTGTTGAAACCGATGAGGGTCCTCCCACCAACTGAAGGATCGGATGGTCTCAGAGGACACCACAATGTGTGCAGGAAGGTTGTTGATTATGTGGTTCTGCCATGGACGGAGAAACGCCTGGAGGGGGTGGGCATGGAATTGAGCCCATTGGAAATGATGAATGCATGAGATCATGATGCCCAGTAGTGAGGCTAGAGATTGAAGAGAGGGTAGTGGTTGTGCTCGCACCAGTGCCATCAGTTTGCAGAGTTTCTGTTGAGGCGGCTGCGGGATGTAAATTCTGTCTAGGGAAGTGTCTATTATCACTCCCAGGTGCTCTAGGCACTGGGAGGGTGTGAGGTGGCTCTTGGCTCTGTTGATTGAAAAACTGTGATGCTCTAGATAAAAGATGGCACGCTGGAGGTGAGTTTGAGCGAGGTCTTGGGATCGAGGCCGGATGAGCAGATCGTCTAAATATGGAAATATGTCAATCCCTTCCAGCTGGAGGTTTGCTATGAGAGGTATTAGTACCTTGGTGAATGTTCGTGGTGTGGTGCTCAAGCCGAATGGGAGGGCTCGATATTGCCAGTGTTGGTTGTGGTATGCGAAGCAGAGCCATTGATGGTGCGCTGGGTGGATGGGTATGTGGAGATAAGCATCTCTGAGGTCGAGAGAAGCGAGCCAGTCATTCCTAGAGATGGCCAGTGAAATGGATGTCAAGGTTTCCATCTTGAAACGATGGAGACGAATGTCTGTGTTGAGACGCTTTGGGTCTAGCACGCCTCTCCACTCTCCAGTTTTCTTTTGCACTAAGAAAAAGATGGAATAAAGACCTCGACGTTTGTCGTGCCAAGGTACTTTTTCTATGGCTCCCATTTGATGCAGCCAGTTGATTTCGACTCGCATAGCTGTGTGTTTGGTAGCGATGCGTGACCTGGGGGATACGCGATAGAATTCCCTTGATCTGCATTTGAATTCTATAACATAACCCCTGGAAATTGTTTGTCTTACCCATTCATCTGAGGTTGCCCGCTGCCAGCGGTGCGAAAACTGGAGCAGTCTTCCCCTGAGACTGGACATGCATAGGGAGATCGTGCCCTCGCTTTCCCAATTGAAACTCTGCCTCATATCCAACAGGACGTGCAGCAGGGGTGCTCCACACCTGTTTAGAGTTTCAGACCCTCTTTCTCCCTCAGAGGGGGGGGGTCCACTTGTTTAGTGTTAGACTCTGAAATTTTCCCTCAGTACCGGCCCCCGGGAATGGTCTGAGGCTGGCAGTTGCGGGGGTTTCTGACCCACTGGGTATGCACCTTCCGCTGGAAGACTTCTGCCATGGCTGAAACCGCAAAAACTTGTAGAGTGGCCACTGCTCGAGCCGCAGGACACCGGGAGGGCCCAGCCGCCCACTCGGCCGAAACTGAAACTGCAAGAGCGCTTCCCGCCCAAGCCACGGTTCCCGCCCAGAAGGCTGAGGCGCCACGCAGCAGACCGGAGTCCGGCCAGGAAGTTGAGGAGGAGGAAGAGGCAGCTTCTTCTGCCTCCGAGCAAGTATGGGGGCCCCCCAGCTATGGACCCTTTCCAAAAGCTGCAATTAGATGCCTTGCAGTCCATGATGGGCGTGCTCTCACGCATCGAGGGGAATCAAAAAAGGGAGCTAAAACGCCAACACATCCCCCCCTCTCAGCCCAAGCCTTCTTCTGGGCTGCCGGAAAGGGAAATGAGAAGCACCATAAGCCTCCAAGCAGGCCATTGAACCTCGCTCCCCCAGAGAGATAAGACAGAAAAGGTTGTAATACTGAAAAATTCTATTTATTGCAGGGATTAGGGATGGGCAAACGCGGTTCAGAAGCTCTGAGTTTGGACTGAACTCGACCAGTTCGGCAGGACTGATCAAGAAAGTCCTGCTGTCCTGGCAACAGTGTGACAAAAATAGAGGCGGGGAGATTCCCTGAGGCAGAGCAAGGGTTCTTTTTTCAAGGGAAGAGGGAAGTTTAAAGAGTAGAGAAAGAAGGTTATTGGTAGTGGGAGCAGCCTGGCAGCTAGAAGAGTAGGGAGACTAGAAGGTGAACAGGGGAGAGATGGGGGAAAGGTTACCTTTCCTGGCCCATTTGCAGCAGGGACAGGGACACCCCAAAGATCCAGCATAGAGGTCAAGGTGTCAGGGCTAGGGCCCCTTCCCGACGCACGAGACCGCGCCCATCAGGAGCCCCGGCAAGAAACACCCCAGCTCACAGAGAACAGGATCCCGAGAGGCCGCTAACCCAAGCCGCAGGGGAAGTCAGGTCCCTGGGGGAACCCTCGCCAGCTCAGGAGACCCAGCTCCCGGAAGTAACAGAGATCCCTGCAAGCGGCGAGAAGGCGGGG
>QEPC01014730.1:2209361-2220119 GCA_003113815.1 Sphenodon punctatus | reverse complement strand
TTCTGTTTGCTTTTTTGACAACTGCCACACACTGAGCTGAGGAGTTCAATGTATTGTCCGCAATGACTCCAAGGTCCTTTTCCTGAGTGCTAACTCCTAATTTAGAACCTAGCATTGTGTACATAAAAGTTTGGATTGTTTTCCCCTATATGCATCACTTTGCACTTGTCCACATTGAATTTCATCTGCCATTTAGATGCCCAGTCACCCACTCTCGCAAGATCCTCTTGCAGTTCTTCACAGTCCACTCGT
Organism: Sphenodon punctatus; assembly: GCA_003113815.1. Lineage (NCBI taxonomy): Eukaryota > Metazoa > Chordata > Lepidosauria > Sphenodontia > Sphenodontidae > Sphenodon > Sphenodon punctatus. Next base: position 2,219,867 of record QEPC01014730.1, on the reverse strand, counting down.
GTTTTAACTCTGTTGAATAACTTGGTATCATCTGCAAATCTGATCACCTCACTCCTTACTCCCCTTTCCAGATCATTAATGAATGCATTAAACAACACTAGTCCCAGTACAGATTCCTGGGGTACTCCACTATTTACTTCTCTCTATTGTGAAAACTGACCATTTAGTCCTACTTTTTGCTTCCTATCTTTTAGCCAGTTACCTCTCCATAACAGGACATTGCCTTCTATCTCATGACTTTTTAATTTCTTCAAGAGTCTCTCATGAGGGACCTTATCAAATACTTTCTGAAAATCCAGATACACTATATCAGCTGGCTCCCCCTTATCCACATGCTTGTTCATACCCTCAAAAATTTCAATAGATTAGTGAAGCATGACTTTCCTTTGCTAAATCCATCTTGACTCTTCCCCATTAACCCATGTTTATTAACATGCCCCATGTTTCTGTTTTTCTACAGTCATTCATTTATTAGATAATGTACTAGTCAACTGGCCATGGCATAAAATAAATACGAAGAAAAATACACAGGGTAAACATAATAGAAATAACAACTAATCAAAGTTCCGGAGCTCATAAGGTTTCTTGGAGCCTATTTCTCTCTTACGTTTGCTGCAGAGACTGCAAATGCAGTCACAGCCCTTGTGACCCAGCCCTTAGAGTCATTCAACAGAAAACAGAGTAACTGTAGGGGTGAGTGCAACAATCCCTCCTTAATATTAAGGGCCTGGAACATTTGAGTACGAACATATGCATAGATAGGGCAAAACAATAAATAATGAGGAAAATCCCCTACTACCCCTGCCCCACAGATGTAATATCTATCAGTATAACTGATCCCCATATACTACCCTTGAGTCACAAAGGTAGTCATAATTTGCAGCCGCAAGGAGGTAAAAGCTGTGCTATGGGTAGGGTATAAAATAAAACTATCTAGAGTTGTTAGGTCCTGGCAACCAATATTTATACCAAAGTAATACCCTTGAGGCAATCACCTGAGATCGAGACATCTGAACGTCCGTATCAATACGTTGCCTAACAATTTGTCTCGTCTCCTTTAGAGGAAGGGGGGACCAAAAAATCAGAGGAAAGACCAAGGCTATATAAATTACTGATGATCCGGCCTTACCAAAAAGTCTTATTGGGTGAGAGCAGGCTCAATTTCTCATTCAGACAATGCTGCAGTAAGGAGGATTGTGGCGAATGGAGAACTGTAAGCCAGTATGAGAATAACGATTCTGTTTTTAATAAAAGTCTCCACCATTTTGCTCAGTACAGACGTCTGGCTCACTGGTCTGTAGTTCCCAGGATCGCCTCTGGAGTCCTTTTAAAATATTGGCATTACATTCGCTTCCCTCCACTCCTCAGGTACAGTGGCAGATTTTAGCAATAGGCTACAAATGACCAGTAGTAGATCTGCACTTTCATATTTGAGTTCCTTCAGAACTCCGGGGTGTAAATCATCTGGTTCCGGTGATTTGTTACTATTCAGTTTGTCAATTTGCTCGACAATGTCTTCCAGAGTCATTGGGGGGGCGGGAACGCCAGTTCTACCCCAAGTAGAAAACTCCAGTTAGCAGCTTAGAGCAAACTTGTATCTTTAGATTCTTTACATAGCAGTTAACCCTTTCATAGTGTGAAGCTTCAATGATGTTTTTTTACTTGCAAGGCTGTGTTGAAAAAAAATTATCCTATTAGGCTGAAGGGGTCATTTCAACCTCACCATTAATTACTATGGCAGCCAGGGATTGAAATGCAGACAAGCTCCTGACAGCTCAGGCTCTTGAAATGCAGACAAGCTGTCTACCAGTGAGTTATCATCTGCCTGGGGTGGATGGATCCATGCATGGCGCTGCGCACTTCCAGTGCATGGGGGGCCTTCACATGGCGACGGATGGGTGTGCGGTTGGTGTGCACCCATACCTATGCACCACCGATTCATGGCCCTGCATGGAACAACTGTGAAAAGCCATGGGGGTGGAGGGGGGGGGGGAAGAGAAGCACTATGGGCAATAAACCACCCTAGATCTACATGGGGAACATGCTAACAGCAGTTGCCCTCAGTTTGGCAGACAACTGTATTTAGTACCATGATAAGAGTCAATGTAGCCTAGTGGATTAAAGCATTGGCTGTAGATCTAGAAGACTAGAGTTCAAATCCTGTTTTCTTAGCCATGAACTCACTGGGTGGCTGTAACAGCTTTGCCGTGCCTGTGGATGAGCGTATGCATAATTGGGTCCATAAATTAGCACACTGTCAGGCAAATGCTGCGCAGCTCATGTCTCGTGGGAAAACAAAGCAGCACAGCTCTGCCTCCGATCACGTGGAGGATGCAGAGCTCGATTTTTCAGCACCACATCCTCCGCATGATCCGAGGCAAAGCTGCACGGCTTTGTTTTCCCACGAGACACAAGCTGCGCAGCATTTGCCTTCCGGAGTCTTTCCTGGAGGCAAATGCAGTGCGTATTGCCCCGTGGGAAAGCGCCCTAACTCATGAACAGTCCTTATTAAGTTTCTAAAGGAGTCTCAATCCCCAAAGGTCCTTCACAACCAGGTTATCAGCCTCTGGCCACACTTAGTCCCCTGAGAAGAATACCCTGGTTTGCCTTCACTGCTGAAGCGGATATCTCCTGGGGTTAAAGGCTCTCTCCTTCCTTAGCTCCCCTTAGTCAGGCCTCTCAGCAGCTCTTCTCCGTCTCATCCCTTCAGGCTGGCGCACCTCCTCTCTCAGCAGCCGGCAGTAGACTGAGAGCACAGGCAGAGAGCTCCTTTGCCTTGCGAGTCGAAACACAGACTGCAGCTCTTTCTTTGTCTGGCTCAGCTTTATAGCTGGGTTAAGCTGGTCACGCCCAGCTTCCAGCTATTTGCTTGTCCCGTTTGTCTGCCCAGGACGCAGCTTCCCTCTCCGAGGCATCTAGCTGCTGCAATTAGCTCTAGACCAGCCAATTAGCAGCTTGCTGGCTGCTTCTCTGCTTTAGCAGGCTGAGTCTATCCAGCTGCTTTCAGCTACTAGGTTGCAATCTGATACAGTGGCCTTGGGCAAATCACTCTCTCTCAGCCCCAGTTCCCGTATCTGTAGAATGGAAATAATAGCAACCTACCTCACAGGATTGTGAGGAGGGCGAGTTAGATAATAATTGTAAAGCACTGTTGAAATGATAAATAATAGTGACTGGAACTGCACTTGTACATGGGCGGATTGTCCTTCACCAATTTCTTCAGTGTATTAGACACAAATAAATGGATCTTTCTTGTCATCTCTCTCACAGTAGTTTTCCTTCAGCCATATCCACTGAGATGTTTAGGAGAAAAGTCTTACCTGTCGGGCAAATGTAGGGCAGGCATATGTGAGGGGTTTGGAATAAGTGGCAGAGGACAGGACAGGGTAGCAGGTGGGGAGGGAGGTAAAGAGAGAGAGAGAAAGAGGGAGATGTGCCAGACATTTAAAAACAGCTGTAAAATTAGAGATTGGTGTAGGAGACCAAGGGACAATAGGTAGTGGAAAACACACAGAGAAGGCAAACAGAGAAGATGGGGACATCCATTCAAGAACTCAGGCCACTTTCAGACATTCCCTCCCCGCGCATATCCTGACTGTGGGGGGAAATGCGCAGCCAGGATATGCGCAGGGATTGGCCGGTCTGAAAGCATCCCCCATACGGCTTTGCAGGCAGACATGCGCAGGGATGCAGAGTAGGAAATAGAGCTCTGCATCCCTGCACGTGTCTGTTGGCAAAACTGCGAGGGTCGGTGGGGGCTTTCAGACCGGCCGATCCCTGCGCATATCCTGGCTGCGCATTTGCCCCCGCAGCCAGAATATGCATGGGGGGGGAGGGGAGGGGATGTCTGAAAGTGGCCTCAGTGTATAGGTTTGCAGCTTGTTGCTTTAAACCTTTAACTTCTTTGTTCAGCCTTATCCAGCAACCACTTCTTTGTGTATGTTTTTATCTAAAACTTTGCTTTAGTTAAATAAGTGCTGTAAACAGAAAGTTCATTTTCAATAGTGTTTCTATCTCAAGGTCTTTGCTGACTCAAGGAGTATCACAGTGGGGCAATTTCTAGAGCCGGACTGGAGCACGTTCAGAAGGGAAAAAAACTCATCTCCCTCAAGCTCCATGGTAATGAAAACAAGACTTCAAGCTGCCAGTTGCCTTCCCTTTTCACCGTATTTCTGATGTGTTTCTAACAGCTTAACCCTCTGCAATCCAAAAGCGCACACACTCCAACATAAAAGCTTACAAGCGTACAATAAAATGGAGCATACATGCACACAAAATGTCACAGGGTTAGTGATTATGCTTATCTTGACAAAGATCAAAGCACTAACTGTTGACTATTCTTCCAGGCCAAAATTTTATCTTTTTTTTTCACATTTCTACTTCAAGCTCATCTAACACATGAAATCAATATTTATTTTTTACCTGTGCGAATGATTGAGCGCAAGGTCAGGCTTCCTCATTCTCAGGTAGCAAATGACAAGCTTGGTTTCGATAAAACTGGCAATGCTTGAAATATCATCTGAGGAGACTTCGAACGGTTTCCCTAGTGCTGCCCCTTTGCTGCAAAGCTTTACAGTAAACAAACAAAAATGCTGTTGACTAATTTGGTCACCTACTTGTGTTATGTAGAAATGCATCAGCAAGATGAAGCAGGCATAAAATTGACTTCTATACAAACATATTTGAATATGCAAAAGAGCATCACTAAAACCAGGGATGGGGGCATCTTTTCCCTCCTGTGCGCTGATTTGAAAATGTGTAAAAGTCCTGCAGGCTGTTGAGAAGTTGCAGGCAGTCAATAAAGCCGAGATCAATTGGCTATGCACTAAAGCCCATCCTGTACAGTTTATACGTAGCCTCGTTCACATGTCTATATTCCTTGTGTCAAACCCTGTTGTGTTGGACAACTTAGTAATTGCTTGCTATTGGAGGCGGAGTAGGAATCCTATCCTGGAAAGCTGAGGGCAGCCTCCCTTACCAATCTCATGTAAATCAGAAGTTTAATCCCATCCTCCCAACATTGGGTGAAAACAGACATGATGCTAACCACCCTTTAACCACCCTTGGTGGTCATTTATGCATGTTTCAGGGTTGCATAGGGCACCAATACAGCCCTGCAACATGTATAAATAATCACCAAGGGTGGTTAAAGGGTGCTTAGCGTCATGTCTGTTTTCACCCACTCTTTCCACTGTGACTGGAATGTGCTACAGATATGCAAAATGTTTACTGGAAAAAGTGGAGATAAAGGGTGTTTGTAGATGCACCAATTTTTTCAATGGAGATTTAGACACTGACACCCCCCCCACACACACACACTGGAAGTTGCCCGGGCACCATTGTTAACAGTGGCACTGGGCAACTCCTGCATGCTTTGAGTCCGTACTTGTAAAGTCCTGATAAGAGATGGTTTTACAAGTCTGGGTCTCAAAGTCCAAGTCTAGATTCAGCAAACTTGTGCAGGGGGATTTAGATGCTCACCCCCCACCATGGAAGTCACCCAGGTGTCATTGTAAACAGCAGTGCCAGATGACTCCTGTATGTGAAAACGGTCTATATCTATGGTGAATGACTATGCAATGCTTTCTGTGGGCTTTGTCGCTTGAAAATTAGAACGTGTGAAAACACCTAATGTATATATCCAGTACTGGCTCATCTGGGACCAAATGTGCCAATATTATTATGGCACAGTATGGCCATTTTTACACAGACGGATGTGGGTGGGGGGGATGGGTGTTTGGCCATGGTGGGTAGAGGTGTGCGTGTGTCCATTTACATGGACCTCCACCCCCCTGCTTGATGTTCGGGAAAGTGTTGGGGGGAGGTGTTAGTGTAAATGGCCAGTGGTAGGTGGCGGGATGGGTGGGGGTCAGTGTGCGCTCCTGCACAACACCCACCTCAGCCCATCACACGCCCATCTCCACCCAAGGAGCTTCATGGACAATGCTTCCTTTATATAATGCAGTTCTTAGAAGCATAAGCATTTTATAATGAGTGATAGGGTATTTTCAGACGTTACGAGGTCACAGTGAACCACGGTGAATACCCACCTGTGGTCACTGTGACTCGCACGTCTGTTTGGCGGCCGCCAGATATTCCCCACGCTCAATCCCCACATGGGGTCAGTTTCAACCACGCTTCCCGGGCTAGCTGCACCAATTCCCTGGGAAGCGTGGTGAAAGTGATCCGTCTCCCCAGAGGGCGGGGAGCGTGGAGGGGGCGGGGCCGTGTGGCTGCACGTTGCGCCATGCGGCTCCGCCCCCTCCCCAATTCCCCGCCGGGAAGTTCCTGTCACGTCTGAAAACACCCATAGACATACAGAAGGAGTTTAGTATGTATTGAAATAGAAGTGGAAGCAGCAAGCATCTCATAACAGAAGTAGCCTAATAGCAAGAAGGATGATAAAAGGAAGTAAAAAACAGCCCATCGTGTACCCCAAATGGCTGTGAACTGATCAGTTGTCACGCTCCCCTAAAAGGAAGGAGCAACGGCCAATTTTTTGTGTATGCTGGCAATACAGCTGCGGGCTAATTGCAGCTGACTGCCATGGAAAATGGTCGCTGGGCACAAAGAAAAGGAGTGCCCAGCCAGGTTGCTGGGTCAACCAGGCATAAGGGCACAAATGAGGTCTTGTGTGGCGAGACTAACTCAGCTGGCTATAAAGGCCTTGGCCGCTTCATCATATGGAACCTGTGAGTAGCAGCTGTGTGCGGGTTCCACAAAGCGACCCCAGACTCCAGCAGGCTAATATTTCATTTGTTTACACCCTATGTGTAAATGTTCCATCTATTGCTGAATTGTTAGCTACTGCTCTCTAAGCATAAAGAGAGTAATTTCCTGGGGGACAACTAGCCAGTCTTTCCTGCTCTGGGATTTTGCTAAAATGTATGTAAACCTACCTAGATTTCCTGTCTAAACATAGGCCTGCTTGTCTAAGCTGGCTTTGAATGGCACATGCCACATTCACTCAGAATGTCAAATTTTAAAAAGAAAGGTGATTTAGATAAAACTGTGTATTTAGAGCCCTTTGATATCTGCTTCCATTCATGATATTAATCTGCCTCATCTAGAAATAACTCAATTACTTTCCAGTGTCAGATAAAGAAGGGAGGTAAAAAATAGGTTGCATTAATTGTTCATTCTTAGGGGGAGGTGAAATTAACTCAGGAACAAAATGTGGATCAAGTCTGAAAACGATGTTTTCAGAAAAATAAATCTAGGAGGCAATTTAATAGAAGTAAAAAAAGTATGCCATTGTTCTGGGATTAAGCTAATTTCTTTAGCACTATGTTTTTAATGGTAATTAAGGCATATCACCATGTCTGATTTAACAATGGGTGTTAGACGTCCCTCTAGAACATCTGTCCCACCCAGGGGAGGGGAGGGTTCCCCCTGGCTGGGGCGGGTGGGAGTCAGAAAGCAACATGTGACTGCTCGGCCACGATCCTGATGTCGCCCCATTCCACCGCCATGACAGACAGCCATGGCTGCCTATCACAAGCAGTCATTGCTTGCCACCATGGCAACCTCCTAGATGTGGTTAGGAGTTGTGCCGGGAACACACATTCCCGCCTGGCTTGCCATAGAATCGCTGGAGCAGATGCCTCCCCAATGCTCCTCAGGCTGTCGGAGTGTGTCCCACTCCCCAATCCATCCCTGCTGCCTGCCTGCCTCCCCAAGTGCAGATCCTGTGAGCTGCAGCTGTAGGCGCTTCAATTCAGCCCTGTCGCTATCAGCTGTTGGCTGAGAGCCAGAAATCAGCTGTTCTGGCTCTCAGCCAAAAGCAGTCACTGGACTGCCTCCAGTGACACACAGGATACGGCTGGGAGAGATCTCTCCTGCTTCTCCTCCCTCCCTGAGTCACTCCTGGGGCTAGGGGAGGGGCCGGGCAGCATTGGATGCTGCGTGGGGAGATGGAACTGTCTCCTCTCGCTACCTCTGCTTCCCTGGTGGCCGGACTGGGCAGAAGGGAGGGGGGACTCTAGAAGACTCACCTCACCAAGTCCCCAAGGAACATGCACTGTCCCAGAGAAACGATGCTCTCGGGGGGGGGTTGAGGAGGGACTGGGGGAGGTGCCAGGGGTTTCTTGGCTGGGTTCCTAGGGAAGAACCCAACCAATCAGCAAGGCCTAGGGAGTAGTTCAGGGCATTTTTTCTCAACGCCCTGGCCACCTCAGCCTGAACTCCTTTCTCACCCCTCCCCTACCAGAGTGGTAGGCAGGAAGGAAAGAGCTCGCTCCTCCTTCCTTCCTTCATCAGAGGGGAGGGGAGAGATTGCTCCCCCTCCTTTATCAGAGGGGAGGTGGGAAGAGAGAGAGCTCACTTCCCCCTCCTTTCTTTACGAGGGGGGGGGGAAGAGTGAGAGAAAGGGAATGATTCATTCATTCACACACACACAGAAAGTCAGTGGCAGAGCCAGGAAGTCCATCATACTGCAGGCTGCTGCTCTCAATCTGGAAGTTGTGGAGATGGAATCAAACTCTGTGTGTTGTACCCTGTCCCTCTGCCTTCAAACAACAAGCAGGGATAACAGGTAAAAGAGAAAAAACCCTACCTAACATCTAGCCTGGCTGAAGCATTATACCAGACAGGTCTAATGTGCGATTTTGTTAATGGGACAAGTGACTATTGGTGTTGATTTTCATAGGCATTAGATGTAAAAAATTAGAATTGCCCTTAAAATGTCTGGTAGATTCCCATTAACTGGACTCAATTATGGAGCTGCTGGTAAGCTTAAGTCTGATTTTGTGGGAATAAAACTTTAGACACTAGGGAAGAGGGTTTGTTTTTTTAAGTCTGTATTTCCAATATATTTGCATTTGAAAAGTGCTAACTACTGGACCACTTATTAATTCTGAGTTTTGTGACGAGAGTATGCTAAAACTTGGATCTCTGGCAATGGGGGAATGCAGTGAATGCGCAGGTCTCTGCCAATACACCAGACTGTAAAAACAGAGCTGAAAATGCAAAATGAATGGAAATGCTGAAAATGCAGCAGTGTGAGCACGTTAAATATACTTGTTTTTCACATGACCTTATTTTGTCTTATAGTATTGTGCTTTTTGTGACAGCCCCTTTGAATTTTGTCCCTCTTGCTGTGGGATTTGATGCTTGAGAAAGCTGAACTTTGTTTAAATTGGTTCTTTGGTTGGGACATTTTGGTGGGCTCATAAGTGGGAAAAAAATCAGACAAAATATAGAAGCTTTTCCACATAATTTATTTGGTTCACAAGGACACTTAAACATACTTGCTGATTTTGCACGCAGTCAGCCTTGTGTGGTTTTAGTGTTTTTGAAGCAGAAAATAGCCACATTAGCCACCTTGAATTTTGCCCCCTACTCTACTTTTGAAGTTTGAACTTGGGATCTTAAGAATTTTCCCATGTATTTTTTCCCCTGCTTGTTCACTGGTTAGGGAACTTTAAGCTTGTAGGAAGAACTGAAAGTGCTATATCAGGGGTCGGATATCTTTTCCCTTTCAGGGACCAATTGCAGCATTTATGACAGGTGTGCATTTTAGGATTCCACAGAACGCTGTTGGTTTTTCCTGCATTTTCCATGCATTTTGGAGTGTCTTTCTTTGAATGCCACATGGTGGGTGTTGCCTGCCCTCTCCCGTGCATGCCTCCTTGCCCTTTGTAAAACTCTATGCAGCATTTATGGTGTGCCATTTAGGATTTCACTTAATCCTGTTGGTTTTGTAGCATTTCTGTGCATTTCAGATATTGTAATGTTGCTTGAATTGTACTTTAAGTAAGGTATTGGAAATTTCTGTAATCCTGGTGACCTGTTATGGTACTTCTGTTTTCTCTGCTGTTGTACTCCTGCCATTGAACACATTGTCTGCTGGTGGCTATTGGAGACTGTTTCCCTGCCAGTGGGCTTACAATCTAAGAAAGACAAGCCATGTTTGCAACCATGCACACTGGGCTCACTTGGCTCTGTTGTTTGCTAAAACTGCTATCCTTGTGTGCATGTTCTATTCTATTGATCATGTAAGTGTCCAATGTTAGGGCTGGCTCTGCCTACCAGTGGGTTGGCTCCTCCTACTGTTGGCCCTACCCACCTATGGGCTGGCCCCGCCCACTGCCGCACCATCCTCAGAACCCACCAGCTGCCATTGGCTCGCCCACTCTGCCCCGGCCTTGCTGGGTGCGGACTGTGGGCCTGGCTCAGATCAGGCCCATATTTCCCACTCAGCTCCTACCCAGCCAGGATAGAAACCAGGACCACATCTGTTGGGCTGAAAAAAGATGGCCTGCCATGACACTGGCCCAGCCAAGCCGAACTGGGTCAGCATCACGTATGTTTACACCCCAAGTTCTGGGTTTGCTGTGAATTTAGATTTTTTTCAAAGATGCAAGTTAAAATGGATATCTTATCCAAAAACTCCTTAGGCTGCCATAATCACAGTGATTCACCATCAGAATTTGCCCATCAGGTTTGTAGAGCAAAGGCACACAGAGAGGCATTTTTAGGGGTGTGCATTTCATTTTTGTTATTATG
>QEPC01014730.1:2190765-2208824 GCA_003113815.1 Sphenodon punctatus | reverse complement strand
AATGTCAAAAGGCTTGGCACCCTAACGCACAAGAGAATTCACAGAAAAGCAGAGACTCCCCCCCCCCTCCTGATCAGCATCAGGAGCCAGGCACTTGCTCACTGCTGCTTCTGGGGCCGGGGATCCATGCACTCTAAGCATGACAGAGACTAGTGCACCTGGCCCTGCTCTTCTGTGAATTCTCTTGTGAGTTAGGGTGCCAAGGACAAATTCTTCCCCTTTGCTGGGATGGCTCTCTGCCTCATTGTAGCTGCCACCAGGGCCATCCCCCTGCCCCTGTGCATATAGCCTGTCCACTGGCTACATGTTTATTGTCACCCAGGGAGTGCTAGAGAGTGCCTGATCAATAAGGAACAGTGCAGTTCCTCAGGTGTCAAATTTAAGCAGATGGCAAAATTTCTTTCCTTGGCTTCTACCTACCTCATTGAGCTCCAAAGCCAGGCATGAGCTAGACTATCCTTTCCCCCCCGCCCCAAAGATATCCAAGATAGTCTCTTGCATTGAGGGGTGGAGAGGGGGCACTCCTTGTTCATTAGATGTTGATCTTGATTACTGCAACAAGAGATGGTCAGGTGGACAACAAGCTTTTGCTGGAGGACAGAGAGGAAAGGACAAAACTCAGATGTTTTTTTGGAAGAAACACCAAGATTGGGATATAGCTTGTGCATGTAGGGAGCAGTTGAGTGCAAAGTCAAAGGCTGTATGAGGTTGTGTGACAGGGAAAATAATGGGGTTGGGTGGCCAACAATAAAACAGAGAATGCGGTAAAGGAGAGAAGAATTTGCATCTCTTCTCACTAGCCAACGTGAATCTAGCATTTATCTGAATTAATGTAGTAATGACTCTAGTTGTGGATTTGTGGAGTCCCACGTGATTGATCAAAGAGTGCCTTGAGACATTTGCAAGATGAGACATCCTGTGTATAGGATTTTATTGTTTCACACAGGATGTCATAGCTTCCTTAGAACCATCAAGATAAATTGATTCAATAATACCTGCTTAATTTCATGGCATGTGGGGTTTTGCTTCCCTGACCGCTCCTTTGAACTTGCCAATGTTCTTTGTCTAAAACACATTATGGAATAATGCATCCTAACTAAGGGCATGGTTTTATACTACAGCGGGCAAGTCAATATTATGTTGCCTTAACTTCTGTGAAATGAATGCCATTTTCTGGAACCTCAATTTTCTGGCTTAGTACTTGTGATATGAATAATTTATAAGGACAGCAAGCAAATTGCAGGTTGGTATTTGGGGGTGGGGTGGGGGGTAAAACTCTGGTCTTAAATAAAGAATGGCTGAGGGCCTGGAGGATGCAGAGACCATATGCTTGACCAGTCAGGCGGGAATACTCCATGTCGAGTACATTTTTAGATAAGAGACTTGCTTGAACAGCCAACTAGAAATGAACAAGAATGTTGCCATGATGAAGATCCTCATCTGACAATTTGCCTTGGCGTCCTGGGCCATCCACTTCTTTCCCTCTGTGTCAGATCTGGGTGGGCAGCTGAGGGCCCCACAAAGCCTTCACCACCACCCTTTCCCGGGGAGGGCCTGTAAACAAGTCCTCCCTATGCCCAGTATAGATTGCTTCAGAATCCGCTCCCAAATCAAGCAGAGCTTTTTCTCACCGAGATGCCTCTGATTTACACTGTACAAAGTCCTTATAACATAGGTATCACAGAATTCATTCAAAGTCCTTATATAGGTACCATATCGTTCATTCAGTGGTTCACCCTTCATGTACAATATTGTCCATTTACTAGTCCATTTACTTTAGGGTTTCCCCTCTGAGGGGTTTGTGGGAATCTGTTAGTGCAGAACCCCCTGGCCTACCACATTTCCTGCCAGCTATTTTCCCTTCTCATGAAAATCCTTGGCCTGACTCCTTGCTAGCCAGCTCTCAAGTCTCCTTCAGCTGGGCCCTCAGAGCTAACCTCTGTCAAGGCATGCCAATCTACCACCCAAGGAGGAGCCCTTGGCCTACTTTGTCATGCTTTGACCTGGGCCTCACTTGGCCCAAGATTACCCTGGGCTGTGTCAGTGGCTAGCTTGGGCTCTGACCACAAAATCTCCAAAGTTGCACTGAGACTCCCAAACTTCGTCATGGACAAAAACATTGGGTGAGAGGAAGAAGGGAATGGTTCCTTCCACCCAGGGCTGACCTTAGCACTGGGCAACCTCGGACAACCACCCCAGGCCCTGCTATTTTCTCTGCTTCTGGGAGACCCACAGTGCCCCCCTTTTTCACCAGGGCTCGGTGCACAGACCCCACTCCCTCCCAGGAGGGCCACAGATACTACCACATCTAGAGCCCCACAGTGTATACCCCTGAGGGGGCAAGGCCAGTAAGGCCCCAACATTTTATCTACATCTTGGGCCCTGCAAGTTCTAAGGCCACCCTGCCTCCTCCATTTTGCCACTGTTTTTTCTCAGATGGAGGAAGGGGAAACAAACAGACACGGGGCACTCCTAGTTCCTTGTTGATCAGCTGTTAATCTTGATTACTACAACAAGAGATGGTCTCGTGAAACCTCTTGCCTCTTTCTGGTGGGCTTCCCATGAGCTTTCCAGTTCAGCCTTATCCTCCTAAGACTTCGTTGGCTTGCAGAACCACTCAGCTGACCTCAAGTGGCTTCCCAACCACTTAAAGGGCCAGATGGTTGCCGGAGCCTGGCTCACTCCCTTAGGGCTGTATACCTGCAGGGACATACCCAGCCCCATGGGCAAGGACCTGAAGTGACACTCTGTAAAAACAACTGTGATGTCTAGGAGGCAGCAGCTGACTCGGGCCGGGGAAGAAAACCCCGGCAGACATGGGCTGGGCTGGGTCTGGACATCGAACAAACGTGCGCACAGCCCAGGAGGGTGGGAAAAATCCCCAACATGCACCTGACCAGCCCAGTCCCCACACCCAATGATGGCCAGCCACGGCGGACCCGATCCAGGCCAGGTGGACGGCTTACCAACAAACGTGATAGCCCACTGTGGCTCAGTCAGGTGGGCCTTAGCCTGGGCTTTGACTTTGGAGGTTTCCTGAGGTCAGAGCCCGGGCTAGCTGCCGCGACACAGCCCAGGGCAATCCCAGGCCAACATCTGCCGGCACCTGCAGAGATGTGCAGGTGAGCTCCCTGCCAAGCATGACAAAGCCAACATCTGGCAGCACCTCCAGAGATGCATAGGTGAGGTCCCTGCCAAATGGGGAAGGGTGGAGTATAAATGTTAATTAATTAATTAATTAATTAATTAATTAATGAAACTGGGCCAGAGCAGGCTGCTGTCGCATCTGTTTTTACCCTCTGTCACACAGCCCAATAGAGCTTAGGACCAGCCTTGCATTTATGGCTTGTGTATATGTCACTGGGTAAAAACAAACATTACAGTGGCAGTCCAGCCCAGGTCACGTCAGGAAGCTGCAGCCAGGTCGGGCTGCAGAACAAACGTTCCAGTGGCTGGGGCCAGCGGAGGGTGAGGACAAACAGGAACATGTGGCCAGATGGCCCTGCCTCCATACTGCACCCATACTGCACCCACCATGACGGGCAGCCATGGCAACCAATGATAGCCAGCCATGGCGGATCTGCCTCAGGCTGTCATTGGTGACCCCAAAAGACATGATAGCCGGCTGTGGTCCACTTTGGCCAGGTCGGGCAGGCTGTGACTTGGAGGTTTCTCTCGGTCAGAGCCCAAGCTAGCCACTGACATAGCCCAGGCCTAACCTGGGCCAAGTGAGTTCCAGACCAAAGCATGACAAATCAGGCCACAGCACATTGTCGACACGTCTGGTTTTACCCTCTGTCTTCAAAATTCTTTGTTTCCTTTGAAAATGAAGCAGCTCTTTGCAACGCATACACACGGGGGAAAAGACATACATGTGTTACACCAGCTATCTATGACAGAACGCCTTTTACAGAGACTAGTAAAATGTAAAATGTTTTCTCTTCTTTTGTGACAGCTGCATAGAGATTTAGGATTGAATTAAAATGAAATGAATTTTTCAATACATTGTGCGAGAAGTTATTTACACAAATCTCATTAACAATAAAGGCATGAGTTTTTAATAGAACTCTTGCTCGCTCAGCCGAAAATACATCCCAAGATGTCAATATAATGTCGAATGGAAGAAGGAAAGTTGTGCTGCGAGCACTGATAGCGCAGAGATCCAATCTTTTTGTCCACACCAATTTGGCTACTATGGTGGTGTTAATGAGGCTCCCATTATGCCGGTTTTCCTAGTCTTCTTGCTAGGAGAGTGAAGCTGAGCAGCAGACGCAGTACTAATAGCATGAGAGGTTGCTTATAGTATAGTGGAGTACATAACAGGCAAGGGTTGTTGTTTCTTTATAAAGGACTCTGCGGACGGATAGCAAACAGGAATGGGGACTATCAGATTTTGAACAATATTCCCCAAAGCAGCCTATAAGAAGTGCTTCCTGGGACAAAGTTATTAGCTGCATTACATACTGTGTACTGAGATTCCCAAACATTGTCATGGACAAAAAATGGGGTGAGAGGAAGAAGGGGACAGTTCCCTCCACCGAGGGCGGCCTTACTACTGGGCAACCTTGGATGACCGCCCTGGCCCTGCTATTTTCTCTGCTTCCACGGGGGCCCACATTACCCCCCTTTTCACCAGAACCCCCACTCCCTCCCAGGAGGGCCACAAATACCACATCTAGAGTCCCGCAGTGCATACCCCTGAGGGGGCAAGGCCAATAGGGCCCCCACATTTTAGCTACATCCTGGGCCCTGCAAATTCTAAGGCCACCCTGCCTCTTCCATTTTGCCACTGTTCCTTCTCAGATAGAGGAAGGGGAAACAAACAATCTCTCCAACCACAGAACTCCTGTATCCTTGGGGAACATTCTGCAAGGCAGCCACAAAGACGCTGAAGCCCCAAGAGAAATGGTAGCACAAGCCCCCTCCTGAATTATCCCTGTGCTTGAGGCACTGTGGGCCTAGATTTTCACACTCACTTCTGGCACTTTTATTGCCATTTCAAATTTATTCACAGACTCCATGTATTTGGGGGGCTAGTGTTAGGGGGTCTTCCAACACATAAGGCCCAGTGTGGCCACAGAGTCTACACGTACAAGGCAACTTCACAAGAACACTGTTTTGGGGATTCATGTCTCTTTCCACATTATAACAGACCATGTTATAATAAGGATCCTTAAAACTTAAGTGCTTGGATGTGTAGATCTCTTTGATACAGACAGACAGCTTAGCCGTTTTTGATCAGATTCCCCCTTGCGGGAAAGACTCTCCAGGCTTGTATTTTCTAAAGGATAATGACCCATCAGACCCAACTTGCTCTGAAATGTTCACTCCTCCTGCCTGCAGAGTTATTGAAATGAGTCATTATTCCTTAGAAAATGTAACCTGGTGAGTCTTTCCCTTTGTGGGGGAATCTTATCACAAACTGCTAAACCAGGGCCCTTTTTAAAGGGGTAGAGGGTAGGCTGAGTCTGTGCGGCGATTGAAGCGGCGCTGCAGGGGCGATGGGTGGGGAAAGGGTGCAGATAGGTGCACACCCATCTCCACCCAACTACACTCACGGACCAACCGGTGTTTTTGCCAGTTGCTCCATGCATGGTTGATGGATGGAGGTGGGTGGAGATGGGTGGATCGCAGGAGCGTGCGTGCACGCACCTTTGCTCAACCACCGTAGTGGTCACATGGGCAGCGCCCAAGCGTGCACATGCAGCTGAATCTGCATGTGAATGCATGGGTCCGTCTCGTGTAAAAGGGCCCAGGTCTATTCGCGTGATTGCCCAACAAAGCTTGGATACCCAGACATACTGCTACTAATTCAGTTGCCGCATCTTAACAAACATCTATTTAACTTACTGAGTGACATTCAAAAATTTTCTTGAGTAGCTGAATGAAAAAGAGCAGCCAGTACAACCCATTCTATGTTTCTAGCAGGATCCGTGTTTTGCACAAACAGCCATAATACCCCATCTGTGTTTAGCTCTGGCGAGTGGCTAGCATTGCATCCAGCAACACCCTCCACGTACTTCATTTTTCAAGTGGTGCCGTTGCCAAACTCAAATGTTTTAAAAAAAATAAATTACCTTAAAAACCATGAGATTTTAAAAATAAATTGGATTCACATGCTTTATCTTTGGATTTTGGAGCTTTTAAGGTAAACTGTAGATACAAGCTTTCAGGCTCCTCTTTACAATCAAGCATCCTGCAGCAGCTCTTCGGACAGTGTGCCAACAGGCAACAAGGTTTTGGAGAGCACGTCCAACATTTGTCTTCAATTTCATAGAATCATAGAGTTGGAAGTGACTTCGGAGGCCATTTAGTCCAACCCCCTGCTCAATGCAGGAAGTCCGCAGCTACAGCATTCCTGATAGATGGCCTTCCAGCCTCTGTTTAAAAATCTCCAGCGAAGGAGAGCCTACCACCTCTCTAGGCAATTTGTTCTACTGTACAACAGCTCTTACCATTAGGAAGTTCTTCCTAATGTTTAACCAAAATCTGCTTCCTTGTAATTTGAGCCCATTATTTCTAGTCTTGCCTTCAGGGGTGAGAGAGAACAAATCTTTGCCATCTGCTTTGTGACAGCCCTTCAGGTAGTGGAAGACCATGTAATCCCCTATTCTTCTCTTCTCTAGGCTAAACATACCCAGCGCCTTCAACCTTTCTTCATAGGACTTGGTTTCCAGACCCCTGACCATCTTTGTCATCCTCCTCTGAACCCTTTTCAGTTTGTCGATGTCCTTCTTAAAGTGTGGTGCCCAGAACTGAACACAGCACTCCAGATGAGAACTGACCAGCTCAGAATAAAGTGGAATTATTACTTCTCGTAACTTGGAAACAAGGCTTCTGTTAATGCAACCAAAAATTGCATTAGCCTTTTTTGCAGCTGCATCACACGGCTGGCTCATGTTCAGTTTGTGATCAACTACAGTCCCCCAGATCCTTTTCACATGTATTGCTGCCAAGCCAAGGATTCCTCATCCTGTATTTGTAAGTTTGATTTTTCTTATCTAAATGCTAGGGGTGTGACTCCTCCTTTGTCCGGGTGGAATATTGCTGTTTTAACCTTTATTGTGTATTTATATTGCTGAGTTCCCCGCGACGGATTTCCGCAGGGATTGTATTTAGGAATTTGTTTAAAATGCCGCTAGCTGGCTAACTGTTTGCTAAATTTGGTAAAGGCTTTGCCAAACAAACGATAAATAGGGGTGTGACTCCAGGCAAAATATCGATATTGGTTTCTTTCAGTTTTGGCTTGCCTGTATCTCGGATCTCTTATCGGTATCGGACCAATTGGTGTCCGTTCTTTTTCCCATTGACTTCAATGGAAGAGAGAACCCTCTGAGAGACAGGGGAGCCCACCAAAAAGAAAACTGGGCATCCCCCCCCAACTTCCAGACAATTGTTTCCCAAAATATAACTAACTGCAAGTCATGTGTTCATAATAAAGTAAATTTCTTTTATCAATAGTCCCTAAAAGCTCAAAGAGAGAGACCCCAATTGTGAAAATTTCTATAAATATATATATATATATATATATATAGTAAGGAATGGCCTCTGTCCAAAGCAGCTTCCATTCTCAATAGGCTAGTCACACAAAAGTGACAGAGGAAATATTGTAGAGAAGGTAGGGTTTGCTGTGTTGGTCCCAAATATAGGCAACAGAGAAAAAGGGTAATTTCAGACGTTACAAAAATGCCGTTCACCACAGTGGATCCCATGTGGTGGCAGCGTCTCCGTGAACATCTGTTTGGTCCCGGCCAGATGTTCACCACAGTAAATACCCAGACGGGATCAAACTTGACCACGGTTCTGGACCTCCGACCGGAGGTCCAGAACCGTGGTTAGCTTGGCCATGATCCGGGATGGGCCAAAAGTAACATGTGTTACCTTGGCCCATCCCGGATCGTGGCCCCGACCGCAATACGGGATCGAGTGCAGCGGCCGCATTGGCCACTGTGCCCGCCTGTCTCCCCGAGGGCAGCCAGCCGGGGGAGTGGGGCTCTGTGGCCACACGTCACGCCGCGCAGCCCCGCCCCCCCGGGATTCCCCAGTGTGATGGAGCCGGCACATCTAAAGGACGGCCGACTTCATCATAGACTGGGATCTGAGAGAGATCCCAGTCCAGGATTCAGCGTGGTGGGCCTCTGGGCCAGTCACGTCTGAAATTACCCAAAGTAGTAAAGTGATATCTTTAATTGGATCAACTACAGTTGGTGGAGGTATGCAAGCTTTTAGTACCACATTTATAAAGACAGTGGATGGCTTCCTGCTCAGAGGTCTTCTCCTGAAGCCTTCAGGTTATTCGTTCCCAAACTTCTGGTTGAAACTCCAAGTGGTATCATGCCATCTGCAGATAGGATCAGGATCCTGACTGGCTAGATATATTTTGCATGGCTTCGTTATCTGGGGCCCAGGATTATATTTAAGCATCAAAATGAAACTACGCAGGCAAGATCTTTGGAAACTAGTGCTGTAGATGGTCTTCTCCTGGGCACACTTTTTAAAAGCATGTCCCATGGTTGCCTATCATCCTTTGAAATAGGTTGGCTAGCAATGTTAGAAGGTGCCTAAAATCATTTGAGTAACTACCCTATCAGCTTAGTGGCATGTTAGCTGCCTATTGGCTTTATTACCTTGTTCTGTGCAACTTTCCCAAAGTTCTATATGAAGCGTGTGGTAGAGTTGGAAACAGAACTGTGATTTCCTGCATCCTGAATCACAAGGCCGTCTAGTCATCCTTCCCCTCTGTGTCAAATATTGTTTGGAAAATCCATCACTCTTTAGTTGTAGTTTATAATGGCTTGTGCTCCCGTCAAAGTCTTCTGAAGGACTATAGCGCTGAACATGGTTCTTCAAATCAGTAATAAAAAGAAAACCCATAAAGCCCCTGAAGTGCAGAGCTTTAGTGTATGGATCCCAAATGATTCCCTCCTTCTCGCTATCATTCAGGAACTCTCAGTTCCAGGAGCGGCCTCAATTCTCCAGTTCCCATCAATTTAACAGAAGTCACAGCATGGCCTATTCAGCTGAAAAGCATTACTACTGAAAAATCCGATGATACTTTTATGTTCACTGATGTGTGAACATAATTCTCTGGATCTTTTAGTCACACATACTATGTCTTTCCCGTGGAGACACTTCAGCAGATATATATGGTACCACGAGTAAAGTTACAAGTGATGAATTCTCTGATTTATAGCTCTTACTAGTAACAAGATGATAGGAAATTTTAAGCTCATGAGTGTTATTATACAGTGCGCAACTTCTGCAAGAGGTGGGAAGGAGAAAAAAAAAAGATCCGTCACCTTTACACAAGGGTGACTTTTCACTCGAATGACCTTTGCTGCCTGTAAAATATGAGAGATAAGTTCCAAACAAGTGCAAGAGGCAAAATGTAACCTTCTGGTTAACAAGTATGCACTTCGCTGCTGTGGAAGTGCATGCAAAATAAAGTGAAAATGTGAAAAGACTTAGGCCACTTTCAGACATGCCCGGCGCATATTTCGGCTGTGGGGGGTAGGGCTGAAATGCCGTACCGCTGCGGAAGCATTTACCGGCGGAAAGTGCTCTTCTGCACCAAGCAGCACAGTTAGGAAGGGAGCCTTGCACTCGCGGCTTTCTGCAGTTGCTGCTGTGGTATTTTTGCCACTGTAGATTTCACGCGGAAGCAGCAGGTTTGCCACAGTTTCCTCTTTCCATTAAGCGCGGCAGCTTTGTGATTCTCGCAGCATTGCAGCCAGGGGCGTAGCCACCGTGGCGCGGGGAAAGTTGCTGCCTTGTAAACAAAGTTCTTCTTTGAGGGGCTCCTTCCATTCTCACTTGCAAGCCCTTCTCTTACCATCATATACCAAGCTCACTAGCTTAAAAAAACCCACATGTGACGTTCACACGCCCCCACCATATATAAGGTACCTAAACCCAACACAGTTCCTTCCAACCCTAAGCAATTGGGAAGAAAATTCCATGCGGGATCGGAAGGGTGGATGCTTGTGAGAATGTTGGAGCCATCTCGAAGAACCTTGTTTACAAGGCAGCACCTTCGAGTGGCTCCTCCCATTCTCACAAATGGGAGCGTACCAAGCCTAGAAAGAGGTGGGGGGGGAATTTTCTAACAAAATGACACTCCATGCAGGTTGAATCTACAGCCTAGAAGGGGGCAGCAGGCAGGGGGCAGCCTGCTCTGAGGGTGTGTGTGTCCATTCAGCTGGGGGAGGGTTGGTTGTTCAGTGCTGTCTCTGTTAGAAGAATGGACCCCTTTGGTCCACTTGGGTGGCCCTCAGCATGGGCTGTGGGCCTGGGATCATTCAGGGAGCCATTTCTGGGCCAGCCACCTGCCTAGGCTGGGGCAGCAGTGAGCCCACATCTGGCAGCCTGGAAACCAACATGATGGTGAGCGTTGATAGTTGTTTTTTTAAAAAAAAGTAAACAAAGAAATAACTGTAGGAAATATACTGATAAAAGTTTTGCAACATTAATGGCAGTTTCTGGTAAGTCACAAAATTCATAGACACATTGGAGTTGGGCAATATTTGGAGGCAGGAGTGGCATAGCTATGTTGGAATGGACCCTGAAGCAGAATTTAGAATTAGGCTCCCCTGAGGCCCTCAGCAAGTCTTCATTAGGTGCTAACCACCCAGTGGCCTTGTGCACACATTCCACGTTGGCATGTGTCTCCTAGGCATTTGGAAATGCCAATGGTCTTTAAATCTCCATGGCTTTAAGGCACTTGGGCCATGGTGCAGCTGCCCCACCAGCACCTATTATAGTTACGCCCTGGAAGGGCAGGCATAGCATTTGGTCATCAATCTTTACATGGAATGAGAAACAGGAGAGCTTCTGTCCCTCTTTATGCATTTAGGATGCTGGGAGATGTGTGTGTTCAGACACGCATAAGTGCATGAGAGGGTAGAACTTCTTGGCCGAGAAGCAGAGCTTGTCCCTCTTTGGCCACTCAACATTGGGAGGTATGGGACATGGACTCAATGACAGGGGATGGAGCTATGGCACCAGTTCACATCTCGACCTTCCCTTTCTTTTCCCCATCCCGAACACACCATTTAAGCAACCTCTCAAACCCCTATGCACCCCCCAGAGCTTTACTATTTTTCAAAGTAGCCCATAGGAGTGAGAAGGATCCTCACCTCCATTTTTAAGGTCAAGTATGGCTGTGAGTTAATATAGGTAGGCTTATGAGATGCCTCAGAAGACAAAGGGTGTCTTTAGATAGACATGGCTCTGGGGGTGTCCAACCCTGCCTGCACCAGGTTTATACAGACCCAGCAGCTGCCATGGCTCACAGTCCACTGTCGCAGCAAACCATAGAGCTGTGGAAGCATTGCCTGTTGCTCTAGGCTGCCTCCTGTAGTTCTATGGCATTGCCCAGGGAGTAGAGCTGCAACGACCATCCGCAAGTAGGCGGACCACAGCTCCACCTCCGGCTGTTGCTCCAGGATTGGGACGGACTGCCCAAGTGTGAGGCGGAGGAGAGCCATGGGTGCCATCCATCTAAAAGCACCCAAACCAGTAGTATGGAATTAAGCCATGTAACTCCTTTAGCTCAAGGAGATTATCTCTGAGCACCAGAAGCTTGCAATGAATCTAGTGTTTGCTACTGTTAGAGAGAGGACACTAAGCTACACTGACCACTGGCATTTCTGATGCGGCTGTTGTTCACTCTAAGCATTCATATCTCTCAGTGAGCCGACAATTGACTACACGCTATTTACTTCAGCGTCCTCCCATCAAAGCCCATAGGGACTATGATGCAACTACTTTGGAGTGAGTAGTTCATGGATCGTGGCCTAAAGCAT
Organism: Sphenodon punctatus; assembly: GCA_003113815.1. Lineage (NCBI taxonomy): Eukaryota > Metazoa > Chordata > Lepidosauria > Sphenodontia > Sphenodontidae > Sphenodon > Sphenodon punctatus. The sequence continues at coordinate 2,197,020 of QEPC01014730.1, read as the reverse complement.
TGCAGCTGAGAAGTGAAAGTATGTAATAGTCTCATTTTGATGGGTAAACCACCACAAAACAATCGTTTGCTCAAGTCATAATTGCATTCTCTTCTGGGTATCAAGTTTAAGTCAGCTCCAATGATGTGTGCTAAGAGTTGGGGAACCTTTTCCCTTCCAGAGGCCACTTTGAAAATTAGTATAACACCTGAGGAATGTGCAGACGTTGGGCACTCAGGAAGAGCAGAGACCAGATAGTGGAGCTGTGCCATGGGTCTGTCCCCTATTCTTGTGTTCATGCCCTCATCTCTGCTCCCTTACCCGGAGCTCAGTTTTTCTGTACTTGGGGGTAGAATTGATCAAGGGGCCAGATCCAGGCACTGGAAAGGGGCCAAGTAAAAACTAGCTGTGGGCCTCTCCTGCTCTAGAGAGAGCCTTGTTTTCATTGTTATTGTCAGCTTGGGACAGTAGACACCTGGTAATCTCACACACATGATGAACCATCAAAAATGAAAGCTTCGTCCAAAGTGCCCGAACCTGGAGCATGCCTACCGACACCTTCCATCCTCTCTTCTACCTATAAAAACGTTTCAGTACTTATATTCATCTAATGCCATTCATATCCTTCGACACAGTGAAATAATAAATAGTTCTGGCAACAGCTGTCACCATGTGGTGTCTATGTGGCTTTCTAAATGGAAATAAACTACTTCAATAACACATTTGCTCTGAACTGTCCTCATGGATAAAGTTACCTTCAAATCAGTCCATGAACACTTACCAGCACAGAGGGCCTACTTCAGCCCACGTCTTCAGTCCTCTTCACAGTATAACCTGTCTGCGTGTGCAGTAATTTGATTGAAAGACTCTTCAGATATTACAAAAGCACCCCCCCCCCCTTTACTACCACCTGCTATTTAGACCGTGTAGACCACATCTAGAGGTATTTAGTCTAAGCTACTAATCCTCTGGCTGCATTCACATGAGACTCTTCTCCTGCCTGTACCCTTTGTTGAGGAAATTTGCATTTGTATATTTTAATTGTTTCCATGCGCCACTTCCTCTTCAAAAGTTCTCTTCTGCTTCAAAAGTTACCTCGCGTATTTCCAGTGGCTGCAGGTATACAGATACATTGTGTTTTTCTTCTTGTCATCAATGCATTGTCCTAACAAGGCAGGCATTGGGGGATTCTTAGAGGTGGAAATCACCTGTATCTCCTCCTGCAGCAATTAAGGTGAACTGATATGCAGGTTAATCTCTTCATACATTATGAGAAATGCATGTGATGGATTTAGAATATTAAACCTTGCTTTCTTGCTTCACTTTTTGGGAGTTAATGCACATTACAGCCACCATACTCTGCGATCTAACCCTTTCACGCATTGAAAAAATAAAGCAGGAGTAAGGTCTTCTCACATACAAAGGGTCCCAACGTGAATGCAGCTTCTGTTTGCCTCTTTACTTACAGATTAAACTAATCACCACCACATTTTCTCTGGCTGTTTGTAAGCATAAAATAGAGTGAGTACCCCTAGAGGGCTTACAAATTACTTAAAAGAACCCAGCCATGTTCCTCTAAACTACTGTGGCCTCAACCCTAGAATTAAAACATGTAACTAATTTTGTCCTCCTGGGTAATACACACAACTTTGGGCAGTCTCTCAGTTGTCTAATTGGTACCTGCATGCCGAGGCAGGCAACTGACCACCCCAAACTCCAGGTAGTACCATTACTAGGTAACCCACCTTCTGTTTTACCAATGCATTCCACTATGCGATTGTCTTTTCCGAGTTACCGTCTTTCCTAGTCTCTCTTTTTTAATTTTGGCCTGTTACCCAGCCTCTATATACACTATGACAAATAGCAAAGCTGCATCCAGCAGACCTGAACCAAGGTAACCAATGATAAACTGAGGTCAAGTTGAAATCAAGGTAAACAAAGATGAAAAATGAGCAGGCATAAATAGCTGGAAACTTGAATATGGATGGAAAAGCAGCAAATCCTTAACTCAGTAAATGGCACAAAATGGTAATTCAGTAATTTATTAATTTATTTTATTTTTATAATTTATTTACCGCTCCCTCCCGCCTGACGACAGCGCGGAGCAGCTTACAATTTTCGTAAAAAGATAAAATACAATAAAACAAACATCCTCCATAATATTAATAAAATCAGCATTCATAAAACAATAAATAGGTATCCCCAAACAAAGATATAATAAATCCCACTCTCATAACCCTACCCGTACCCACCCACACCCTCTCCAAATGCCCAGCGAAATAGCCAGGTCTTGCATTGTCTCTGGAAGGAGGAAAGATCCAGGTACAGATGAACTTTCACCAGGAGGGAGTTCCACAGCATTGGAGCGACCACTGAGAATGCCCTCTCCATCGTCCCCGTCCAGCGGACATGGGGAACTTCAAGAGAGGCACTCTCCGATGACCACAGGGGCCGATCCAGAACCCGGGGGTGAGACGGTCCCGTAGATAAGTAGGGGCCAAACAATTTAGGGCTTTAAAGGGCACTATGTGTGCCATATATTGGAAAGATTGGATAAAGGACACCGAATACATAAGCAATTGAATGTTTTGATTTTAAGGAAAGCTCCATACACATTAATGGCTACAACTTCTTTATCTTCTGTTCACTTTGCATGAAACCTGGGAATATTATGTCTCTACCAATCCTGCAAAAGTTCAACAAGATTGGATAAAGAGTCCTGATGTTATAAGCCATTATCTTGAAAATGTATTTCTGGCTATAACATTTTTATACTCCATCCTGTTTATAAGACATTTGGCAGGAATGTATCACATAACTTCCCTGTCATCTCTGTCAGACTACAAGAAAATGTGATAAAGGGCCTCAATTTTATAAGCAATTGAAGTTTTCCCCTTGAAGACCATTATTCAGATAAATAGCAGCACATGCAATGCCAGTCAGAAGCAGGCACCTGGCATGGGAGGGGGAGGGAGGCTGTAGAAGGGAGGAAGGGGAGCAACCCAACAGACTGACAGACACATTCACTGGCCAATTACTGCATGCTTCCAGCTTTACAGGACCAATCGGTAGTGGGTTTGAGGGGGGCACAGGGGGTGGCTCTCAGGCGGGTCTAGAAGGACCATAACTGGGACTTTGGGGATAGCATCCCAGCAATCAGGAGACATAATTTACACATCCAGGGTGATCAATTATCACAATCACATCTTGCAGCACTGTGACAGAGGACATTAGAGAATCTCTATTGGCTCTTTACTAAACAGATGCTTTTGACTTCCCAATAACAAGTGGGGGAAGAGATGTTGGGATGGTCACAGAACAGAATGAGCATATTTGGTTGCCATTTCTGCTGGCTTATTGGCATCACAAACTGATCTTATACCACAGTGACACGTAAGAGAATTCCTGGCATAGGTTCATTCTCTGCATATGCTGTGCAGGCTTATAAAATTGGGGCCCTTTATCAAATCTTTTTGATATTTGGCAGAGATAATCCTAAATGTGTGACATACAGCCCTGCCAACTTTCATGTATACTGGGTGGACTACAACAATGTTACAGTCAGAGATACATTTATAAGGTAATTGCTTATAACACCAGGACCCTTCCTTCATCCAGTCCTTCTGAAAGTTGGCATAGGCAGCATGGGGAGGGGCAGCATGGGGAGGGGTATACCATAGTGACACGTAAGAGTATCCCTGGCATAGGCTCATTCTCTGCATATGCTGTGCAGGCATATAAAATTGGAACCCTTTATCACATCTTTCTGATATTTGGCATAGATGATCCTGAAGGTTTGGTATATAGCCCTGCAAATTTCATGTACACTGGTTGGACTACAAAGATGTTACACTCAGACATACTTTTATAGGTTAATTGCATATACCACCACGACCCTTTATCCAATCCTTCTGAAGGTTGGCATAGATATTAAACATGGAGGGGTATAAACTTGCCAAGTTTCATCTATATTAGATGGGAGACAAAGAAGCTACAGCCATGAATGTATATGCAGACGTTTGCAAAATAACACAATTCAACTGCTTATAAAATTGGATTATTTTAGTCAATCTTTCTGAAGTTTGGTACACTTAATGTCTTCCACTGGAGGTACAATCTTTCCACGTTTCATTTAAATATAATGAAAAACAAAAATGTTACATCCAAAAATGTGTTTTTCATTGAAGCCAATGGAAATTAAAGCAAAAATGAAAACGAAATGATATTTTTGAAAACAAAAATGAATTATTTAAATAATGAAAACAAAAATAAAACATGACATGCGTCCCTGGTGCACACCTCTATTCTCCCCCTCCCCTCTCAAGGCCCAAGCACATGCAGAGGCCATTTTGTGGGACCTCCCCGCTGGCCATGGCTACTCTTGTTTAAAATGATCCCTTTGCTGTTTTCTATCTAAACTGTCTGCTTTCTGTTTTTGGGATGTGGGGGCAGGCTTATCTGCAAGAAGGCCATGCCACATGTTGGTTGGTTCACGAATGGCTAGTCTACCTTGCCTGGTTGCAGCAGATGCCTTTTACACTGCAAGAGAACTGTGCAGCATGGTTGTGGGTCTTGGGGGACAAGTGGAACTCCATGCTGCTGCTTTTATGGTGTGGCTAAGGACTTCACATACTATTGTTGGGTTAAGATGGTTTGCTTTACTTGCTCTGTGTTTGCGTGTGCACTGCTACTTCCTCTCTCCTCTCCAAAGTCCCAAGCATGGGAAGAGACCATTTTGGGGGGCCCCCACTGGTCATGACTGTTTTCTAATTTTTTTGGGGGGGTGATATTGGGGTCCAAACCTTTTGTCAATCTAATTTACTCTTTAAGATGTATATGTAGAATCTATGACAGTGGACAGCTACCCATAGAAAAGAAGGTATTAATGTTTCTGAAGATCACCTATAGAAGCAGGTAACTTCTTTTCCCATGGTGGGGTGGGGGTGAGGAAAAGTGTGTGAAGGGGGCAAGCTTACAGATAGATTTACTGATACAATGTGCTGCTTTTCAAAAAGCAGCCATCACCAGTTGGTGGGATTCTCTGTGCTACTTCGATTTTGTGGTGGTCATGACTTCTCCGACACAAACTGACTTTTCTGTTTGTTTCTGCTCACGGCAGACAAGGAGCAGGAGCCACTGCCAAGGAATTGCTAACCAAGTTCCAAGGGACTTGGCTGAACAGCAGAGAGCACATGAGGAGGGTGTCAAGAGACATTGCTGAAAGTTGGAATGAACTTTTATGAATTATGTTGCGTAAACCACACCTCTGCATATTATTTGCTAGGGGGAAAGGTGTGTATGTAACATGTTATGCTTTCATTCAGAACATGTATTTGCACCCATTGTAGTAGAGTGCATAATGATGACTCAAAGCTCACTGCCATACAATTGTCTAAAATCTTCTCTTATTTTGCAGGACAGAAGCATCAAAGAAAGAGCGAGCGAGCCACTGAAAATGAACACTGTGAATTCATTGCTGTCAAAGCTGTTGTCACAGCTCTTTTTTGTTGAAAAATGACAGGTGAAAGAATTGGAACCTGACCATTCCGATCTTCAGCTTGCACGGACTTCCCATGACAGAGGGAAAGACTATACACGCCGGTTCATCACAACATGGTATGAGAAATGGCGGCTGTGTGGCAGCATTTCAAAGACTGCATTGGTTTGTTTTCCATGCTTGCTGCTTGGTGGTGAGACAGTGTGGACCAAGACTGGAGTGAAGGACTTAAAACATCTAGCTGACACGATAAAGAAGCATGAAGAATGCAAGGGTCATATTGACAACTGTTTCAAGCTTGCAGCATTTGGTAAAGCCAACATAGTGGCCACGATGAGATTGAGGACTCTTTGAACCCAGGAGTGTTAGAGCCTTAGTTGATCCAATTGGCAGCATTGATTCCGTGATGGAGAAACATTTGGAAACTGCCACAGTATTCAGGGGCACTACCAAAACAATCCAAAATGAACTCCTAGACTGCATGCTCACAGAGGCTAGGGATTTCAATATCCAGGAGTTGAAGAGCACTGAATGTGTGGCTATTCAGGCTGATGACACCACAGATGTGTCAACTCACTTCCTGTCAGTACTGATTTATTGGTACACTGATGGCAGAAGCTCAGCTGTAGAATGTTTTTTTAGTTTTACACAGTTGCAAGACTCATGAAAAAACCATTGCCACAGCATTGCTGCTGCAGTTGAACACTGTTTTCCCACAGAATGCTAACAAACAGAAAGTGATTGCTCATGCTCAGAGCTATGATGGTGTAAGTGTGATA
>QEPC01014730.1:2111534-2187582 GCA_003113815.1 Sphenodon punctatus | reverse complement strand
AGAGATAGCGTTAGTAATTTAGTTTTAGTGTTTGTAGGAGTAGGTCTGTGTACTTATTAGTTAATCCATTTAGTTCATAGCATTTAGAATAGTTAATAGCAGTTAGATTTAGTGTAGATATATATAATATTCGATAAAAAATAAATAAAAAACCCATATAAAAACAACCAAATAAAAAACAAAAGAAAACCATATAAAACCCAATAAAAAAGCAAAAAACCATATAAAAAACAAAAACACATCCATAACAACACTTCCTGAATGGCCAAACCGAACAGCTGAACGGCCTAACCGAACGGCCTGTTCGGACGACCGAACTGAACAGCCGAACCCGAACTCGGCGAACTAGCCGAACTGCCGAACCAAACGGACAAACCGAATGCAGCCAAACCGAACTGCCGAACCTAACGGCCGAACCCGAACCGCAATCTGTTTGCCCATCCCTAGTGGATGCCTACCCCATGCTACAAAAATACAGACTGAGGAAGAAGCTTCTGTCTTGTATGGGAAGAACGAACTGTATGGTGTGAAGAATGCCTAGAGCTACTTCACACATTGCTGGTCAACAATCTGCAGGACAGATTTGCTGAAACTTTGAAAGTGATGAGAGTTGTCATCACAACACCAATGACAACCGTAGAATCAGAATGGTCTCTCTCTACTCTATAGAGAATAAAAACTTTGCTGAGGAACATGACAGCAGAAAGACTGAACTCACTGGCAACTTGTCAATAGAAAAAAGGTTGATCCAGCGAATACCTAACTTCAACCACAGGACAATTGAACTGTTTGCACATCTCAAAGACCGTTGGATGCCTTTGCTATACAAGCGATAGACCTGTGCAAGAGTTTGTACATGAAGTGCATGGGAAACTGGTGACTGGTGAGGCAAAGAAGCTGGGAGGATGAGAGTTTGCTACTGGAGTTCTTGGCTTATTTGTTGTGTGCAGGTGTCTTGTGGGTGTCTTTGGTTGTGGTTTAGGTTGTGTTTGGGGGAGGGTGTGACTGTTTGGTTGCAGTTTAATAAACCCTTGCCTTGAATCTGAGATCTGTACTCAGTGTGGTTTTTTTATTGATTGCATATTATTATTAAGCATTTCTATAGTGCCAGCAGTGTAACTTGTTGGTGCTTTACAGATGTTGTTGGGAGTAGGGCTGAAACGAGAATAGATTTTATTCTCGCGAAAATCTTGCAAGGATCAAGAATCAGGATCAAGATCCCGTAGACATATCGACCTGGATTCAGGTTCTCGTGAGATTTCTCGCTCCCCTCACTCCCACCCCATGTGCCCAAGCTGGGAGAAATTTAGGGAGGGAGGAAGCCACACTGTTCCCTACCCGGCTTTCTTACTTTGTCAGGGGCTGGTAGCTGTCTCCATGGGGAAAGCTTTCCGATGGCAGATTGTCAGTAATGGGAAGGAGGAGAGGAGAAGGTAAGGTGGGAGAGCAGACTCAGTTTAATAAATAAATAAATAAATAAATAAATAAAATCTTAGCATTCTATTGGCTAGCAGGAGTCAGCAGTCAATAGAATGCTGAAATGCCGTACTGAACCCGCCTTTTGCCTTCAGCTCTCCCTCCTCCGATCTGGAAGTCTTCTTCAGATGGGAGGGGGAGAGCATGATGGAAGGGGCAGATGCTGAGCATTCTATTGGCTAGCAGGCATCTGAGCACCCAACAGAATGCAGGAAAGTTGTGTTGAGCCCACCTCTTCCTTACATCTCCCCCTCCCACCTGGAAACAGGGAAGAGTACTTTAATTGATTTGCACATGTTTACCCATGTGATTACCTTGTCTGGGTCTGGAAACAGATGGGAGGGGGGACCTGATGGGAAGAGGTGGTCTTAGCACAGCTTTTCTGCATTCTATTGGGTGCTCAGACTCCTGCTATCCAATAGAATGCTCATGATCTGCCCTCTCCAACCTGCTCTCCCTCCTCCCACCTGGAAAGGACTTCTAGATGGGAGGGGAGAGAGCTGAAGGCACAAGGCAGGCTCAGCACAGCTATTCAGCATTCTATTGGCTGCTGACTCCTACTAGCCAACAGAATACTAAAATATCAGCTGAGTCTGCTCCATCCCTCCCTCCTTCTCTCCCCCCTCCCATTCCTGAAAATCTGCCATCAGAAAGCTTTCCCCAGGGAGACAGCTGCCAGCTCTCGATGAAGTAAGAAAGCTGGACAGGGAACAGGGTGGCTTTCTCCTCCCTCCCATCAGCACGGAGTATTCTGTTTTTCAAGATTCTCGCTTTTCTCAGCAAGAGTCCAGCTGATTCTTGTCTCATTTCTTTTTTGTAAGAACAAGATGAGAAGTGTGACTCTCGTCAAGAAACAGGAGAAACCGAAAATCGAGTTTCAGTCCTAGTTGGGAGACAAGTCCCTGGCCCAGTGGGGTTACAATCTAAGAAGGACAAGGATGAGAAAAGCACAGGGAGAGACACACCCACCCACTTGAATTTTGAGAGTTTTTTTTTACACATGGGAAACAGGCTGTAAATTTTCATATTAATTTCAAAATTTGGGTTGGCTAGGGTCTGCCTACAGTTGGCTAGGCTTCACCTACAGTTGGCCTGGTCCCGGCCTGCGCCCCACCAGCCTTGGAACCCACCAGCCACAGCTGAGTCTAATCTCAAGTTCATGAAGGCATGGATGATGGTGGCAAGGTCGGAGCCTGAGATATATGGATGAAGCTGTTGCACAAGACGTAGCTGACAAAAAGCGCTCCTTGCCACAGCTGCCACCTGAGCATTCAGGCAGAGCTGTGAATTGAGGCGCAACCCCAGACTCCGAACCTGAGGGACCAAGGAGGGGTGAACCCTTCCCACACCCAGCCCCCTAGTCCCACCCTCCAGCATCACCTCTGTCTTGTCAGGATTCAGCTTCAGACAGCTTGCCCTCATCCAGTCCACCACAGTTACCAAACACTGAGTAAGTACTGAGATGGCCACGTCTGGGTCAGATGAAAACAAGTGGTAGAGTGAGATGGCATCAGCATACTGATGACACCAAACACCAAACCCTCTCATGACCTCTCCCAGTGGCTGCACATACACATTAAACAGGAAGGGGGGGGACCACAGAGTGGAACCTTGCAGAACTCCACACGTGAGAACCCGGGGATATGGAAAATGGTCCCCCAGCACCACTCGCTGAGTTCTTCCAGCTAGGGAAGAGTGGAACCATTCAAGAATGATGTCGCCTATCCCGCAAGGTCATCAACACCTCATCATCAATAGTATCACAACCAGTCAACAGATCTAACCAAATCAGCAGAGTAGATTGGCGCTGGTCTAACTCGTGATGGAGGTCATCGACCAAGGCCACAAGCGCAGTTGCAGTGCCATAACCCAGTCGAAAGCCAGACTGTGAGGGATTCAGAAAATTTATGCCATCTAAATATGTCTGAAGATGCCGAGTCGCCAACCGGTTAATAACCTTCCCTAAAAAGGGAAGGTTAGACACTGACTGATAGCTGGCTGGGCAGTTAACATCAAGAGATGGTTACTTGAGCAGAGGCCACACCACAGCCTCCTTCAGGCACTTTGGAACTCTGCTCTCCTGAAAGGTGGCAGCAACGGCCCCAGCATCTCCCGGCTGGCCTTGACCAACCAGGACAGGCATGGGTCCAGTTCACAAGATGTGGTTCTAACTGCCCCAAGCACATCAACAGCATCAGTAGGCGATACAGACTGAAATTGATCCCAGGAAACCGGACAGGGTGGGGCATCCATAACCTCTGGTGTCCCTTCAATGCAGCATTGAAGTCGTGGTGAATGCAAGTGATTTTCTCCACAAAGTAATCAATAAACAGGTTACAGCAAGCACTGGAAGAATCCAGTTCTAGGTGGAGATAACCCAGACCAACCAGCCCCCTCAACACCTGGAGAAGCTCAGCTGGACGTGACTTTGTGGATGCTATGATGGCAGAAAAGAAACCCTACTCTGCTGCTCCCCCCACAGTCACAGCATATGCTCTTAAACTAGGTCTATGTTGCAATCTGTTGTCTTAAGTACGAATAATGGGAGCTAATGGGGTACTGTTTAGTGTGTGACGTATTTGAGATGGTTTGGGTACCACAATTTCTATCAAGGTACCTGTTTTTACAGGTACCCCCTTCAGCTCTAACTGCCACACCACAAAGAAAACAAAGAGCCATATGCAGCTGCGCTTTCTACGCACAACCTTCAAGTGTAATGAAACGCCAAGGTGCTCCGGTTAAATTTCCCAAGAAGTAAATTCTCAAATGTTGTTAAATAGGAAGGTTTTTCTTATGCAGGGTCCTTGGAGCAAGGGTTGTCTTGCGGTTGAAGCACTGGATAGATTCAGCAGGTCCAAGTACCCCTGTCCTTACCGGACCCTTCCGAACCTTGAAGTTGAAGAATGTTTTATATAACATACACACATCCATACACACCTGTCCTGCATCGCTCAGTATTTAGTTCTGCCCTTTTTACTTCCCTGAGGAAGGGCACCATGTGGTCTTGCAAACTCTCACCAACTGAAGTTAGTCCAATAAAATATCATCTGAACCACTTTGTCTCCATCTCTTTCATTAAAGGGTCAAAACATGGAGTAGAAATGAACTAGACGCAGACCTGCAGCTAAAGGAACAACCCTTTTTATTGATAGGGACTTTGGGCAAGTCACTTAAAAGCTCTTTGCCTCATCCCCCATCTGAATAATCTGAATAGTATTTGTCACCTCACGGGAGTGTTGTGAATAGAAGGACAAATGAATTTATTCGTGTTTCTGAGATGATCAATTGCTGTGGCAACAGGGCCATAAAAGCACATAGCTTGTGCTTTTCTCACACTAGCTGCTGCATAAGGGCATGGGGAAACAATAACATGCCTCAATGATGGGCATTTTAGAGCACCCTTACATTACAGAGGTGCCGATGACTAATCAGAAGATTGCCTGCTGTCTCCCAATGGTTGGTGGATTTTTACTAATAATTTGTGTTTCCCTATTCAAAAGGCACTCTGAGGTTGATGCGGGCCTTAAAAGTGGAGACACTCAAGTGATCGTTTTAAATAAATAAATACATAAATAAAAAATTCTAGTCACAGACAGAACCAGGAGCCTTTTTATTTTTGGATTTTCCCATCACATTTTCAGTCAGTGCTTTCGAAAGAGCCTTAGCTGCTGGAAGAACTACTTCTCCCCCCTCCCCCACCTCTCCTGTCCTCCTTCCCTCCCGCCTCCCTTGAGAAAATCTCCTCCCTGCTCTCCTCCTCCAACCCCTCCATTTGCCCCCTAGACCCCATTTCTTCCAATCTCCTGACCTCCATTGCATCCACCGTCGCCCCTCCCCTCCTACATATCATCAACCTCTCCCTAACAGCTTCGTCCCCTCTGCCTTTAAATATGCCACTGTCTCCCCCTTCCTTAAAAAGTCCACTCTGGATCCCTCTGAACCCTCTAATTACCGTCCTGTCTTGCTCCTCCCTTTTGCTTCCAAGTTCCTTTAACGCCAACTCCTCCTTTGACCCCCTCCAATCTGGCTTCTGCCCCATTCACTCCACTGAAACCACTCTTGCCAAGATCACCAATGATCTTGTGGTTAAATCTAATCACCTTTACTCTATTCTTGTCCTCCTTGATCTCTCTGCTGCCTTCGACACTGTTGACCAGTTGCTCCTGCTTGAATCACTCCACTCCCTTGGATTCCGGGACTCCGTCCTTGATTGGGTCTCTTCCTACCTTTCTGACTGCTCCTTCAATGTATCTCTTCCTAACTCCTCCCCCTCCTCCCCCCATCCCATCTCAGTCGGGGTTCCCGAAGGTTCCGTCCTTGGCCCTCTCCTCTTCTCGATCTACACCCAATCCCTAGGCAAACTCATTGCCTCCCAGTTTCCAATACCACCTATACGCTGACAACACTCAACTCTCTCTCTCTCCACTCCTTCCCTCTCCCCCTCTGTTCAAGTTCATCTCACCAACTGTCTCTCCGATATCTCCGCCTGGATGTCTCAACGCCAATTCAAACTGAACACGGTGAAAACTGAACTCCTGATCTTGCCTCCCAATCCTTCCACTCCTCTGTCAATTACCACTGACAGCCCGGGGTCTCCATCCTCCCTGTCCCCCAAGCTCGCAGCTTGGACTTCATCTTTGACTTGCACCTTACCTTCAAACCCTACATTGACTCCGTCGCCAAATCCTGCCGCTTCTCCCTCCACAACATTGCCAAGATCCGCCCCTTTCTGTCTGTCTTCTCTGCCAAAACTCTCATCCACACCGTAGTCATCTCACGCTTTGACTATTGTAACCTCCTCCTTGCTGGCCTTCCTTGCTCCCATCTTTCTTCCCTCATCTCTGTTCAAAACTCTGCTGCCAGTATCATGCACCTAGCCCGTCACTTTGACCACATGCAGCCTCTCCTCTCCTCTCTCCACTGGCTCCCTCTTCCTGAGCGTCTTCTGCACAAGCTCCTCGTCTTCACCTACAAAGCCCTTCATAACTTTGCTCCCCCCTACCTCTCTTCCCTGATCTCCCTCCAAACCCCTGCTCAAGCACTCCACTCCTCTTCCATCCCCTCCCTCACCCTCCCCTGCTCCCCCAACCGCCTTCGTCCCTTCTCCCTCGCTGCCCCGCACGCCTGGAACTCCCTCCATGACCTCGTCCACCTTGCCCCCACTCTCTACACCTTCAAGTCCCTCCTCAAAACCCACCTTTTCCGCTCCGCTCTTCCTAACTCCTGCTAAGCATCCCCACCCAGGATTATCCCCTACTTGTTATCTGCAAACTCCTATTTACTGTAACCAAGCCAAGAACGTGTACCTGAGTTCTCACATCCTCGTGAATGTTGCATCCCTTTTCTCTCCCTCTGCTCCCCCTTCCCTGTCTCTCCTCCCCGTCTTTAGATTGTAAGCCCTCGGGCAGGGACCGTGTCTATCTTATTCTTTGTAAAGCGCTGGGTACATCGCTGGCACTGTATAAATGCTAATGCTAACAACAACAACAAGGCATCTTCTTGAACTAAATGACTTGCCTTCTACTGAGAGAACTGTGGGAGCAGAGGCCAACATGCTTGATTGGTCACTCTATGCACTGTTCCTTCACTTACAGGGGCGTAGCTATCATAGGGACAGGAAGGACATTTGTTCCAAGGCCCAAGCTGAGGTGGGCCCACAGGACCCAAGCAAGGGGTAGGGGCACAAATCCTATCCTGTTATGGCACAGCCAGGCAGAGACTGAACTGATTAGAAGTGCCCACAATGCACAGTACACATGGGACCCATTTGGCGGGCAGCACAGGATGGAGCAAGCACCAGTAGCAAAAGGCAGGCAGCAGATCCGCAGCCTCCAGGGCTCGGATACAGCAAATGAAGAGAGGGAGAGGCATTTGGGAGAGGAAGAAGGGGAGGGTATAAGACAGGGGGAGAGGATGGGGACACGGGGAACAAATCCATTACTTACACCTGGGCCCATTCCAACCTAGCTATGCTCCTGTTCACTTATAGATTCATTCTCAATTACTAAAAAACACTTCTTAGTGCCGGCGGTACACTTGCCGCTCATGCTGATTGTCGGGCTTTTATTTGTATGTGGCAGCTTGAGGGGGTTATATTAATTATTATTATTATTATGATTTAACGTTTCCAAAGCAGTGGGGAAATAGTCTGCCGGCTCCAGGTAAATAACTGAAGAGAAGGCAAGCGACAAAATGAAAACAAATGATAAGCCAGCTGATCTGCCTTGGCACTGGAACGGCGGCAAAATTTGTTCTGCCCTCTCCGCGATGGGAATTTTGCTTTTGTATATGTCTGAGGCAGGAAGCATATTTTTTATAGATCCAGACATAGTGTTCCTTTGAGAGAAAGAAAAAAAAAAACAAAAAAAACCTTTATGAAACCAAATAAGTAACAGCAGCTCAAGCAAGGAGTAAAAAAAGAACAGAATCCCTGGTGAACAAATAGTGGAGCAGTTCTACAATCTGTATCATGGCCGCATGAGCTCCCGGAATGCCTGGAAGATAGACAGAATCAAACTCAATGATCAAAACAGTACGGGTATGCCCATATGGATCATTAGAAGAGAATCCCACTTTATTCCACAAGCTAGATTTGAGCCATCTGTAAGTTTCACATCCCTGATCTTAAAAAAATCTGAAGCAATAAAGGACAGTAAGCAGCAGTGGAGGGGAAAAAAAAAAAAAATCAATTCCTTAGCTTTACAGCCTAAGAATATAGTGATTGTACCACAGGGAGAGAAGAACTGCTGATTATTAGGCTTCTCTTCAAGAAAGTTAAATACAACTCAGACATGTAGGGAGCAACTTTGTTATTAGATGGTAAAAACTACACTCCTCGAGTGTGAGCGCTGCACCTTGAGGGTGAGCTCTCTGGGGCATTCGGCTTTGTCATGCGCGCGCAAAGTGGCGGCAGAATCCCATTCGATGCGGCAGAACTTCGTTCGCACCGGCGCTACTGCTAGCATCGGGCCCCTCCCCACTGCCGCATCTTTGTCTGCGCATCATTTTAGTAACACCAGACATCAGGTGTGAATGCGGTATTAATTTCCAACTTTATCCCACGATCCTGTCGTAGGGAATTTGCAGCTCAAACGGATCAGATTGTGGCAAGCCCTCGTGCAAGGAGGAGATCTCTTCTCTTGCTCCTTCATGAACCTACAGTTCCAGTCACTGTGTTTTAATCAGCAAAGGGAAAGCTCCCTGGGAGCACTTTTGGGAACATAAGACATTCCCCAAAAAGGCCAGAAGGGAGAAACAAGTGGAGGAAGCAAAACTATGGCTGAGCCCGCACTCCTGAAAATGGCAGTAAGAGTTTTTTTGGCCACATAGAAGACTGCATCTTCTCATCTCTACTGGTGTGTGAGCCTGCAGGGACAGTGGCAGACACTAGAGGGTACGTTTGGGAGTTATCTAGCAAGCAGGTTGCTAAAGCAATGGCATCATCAGCAAGTGCTGAGAGGAGTACAGGATACTGTCTGATGATGAGTCAACAGAGGAACCAAACTTGCTCCAGCTGGGGTTATAAAGAGGCCCACGCACAGACCAGTGGGGTGGCTGGAGAGGACTAGACCAAGGAAAGGCCCAGCTTTCTGGACAAGAACTTCACCGCGAATGGAGCCCCGAGCCACACTAGGGCTGGTTCGAAATGATTCCATTTTCATGGAAAATTCCATGAAAACAGACTAGCTGTTTATTTTTTCAATTGTTATTCTGGATCAGAAATAAGATAAATTACGCACGTGCAGGTTTTTTTTTTAAATTAATATTTTGTCCAATTCTGGTTGGAATCTGATGGAATATTGATTGTTCTGGTTTTCGATCGGAGCAGGCAAACTGGCCTGAACCAATCTATAATCAGAAAGATCAAAAATCAGAGTTCGCTCCTAAGCCACATCATCCTAACCTCAGTAACAGGCAAGCCTTGGGCCCAGACTCCAGGGGAACCAGAGTTGGGACCCTGGTGTGTAGACTAACTTTTATAAGAGGCATACTCTACCTCTGGGAGGGAGGAGGGTTGCCCTAGAGGGACTGAGCACCAAAGGAACAGGGGGACCTATTCCTGTATTCTAGTAACACAGACCCCAGAATAAATGAGTGAGGGGAAATAGTAGATTCTGGGTGTCTTTAGGCACAAGGGGGATTGCCAGACACAAGGAGGATTGCTTGCTTAAGACGTTTGCCACGTGACTGTGCTTTGTGTCTAAGCACCGTCACTATTTTTGGTCACTGATCTGCCACCCCGTTAGTCTCCTATTAACTCCTCATTGGTTGCACGGATGTCTCAGGTGCAGCAGGTGAGTGTTTTCCCTCTCCATGTGGCTAAAGACATCGGGTGGTGTTTTCACAGCCATTTCTGGTCTGTATGCCCTGATTCCTCCCCTCCTTGCCTTGAATCCTCCACTCAGCACTGCTGCCAAACAGCTTTTTATTTGTGTATTTTAAAATATATTTTATGGATTGTATCGTACCCCGAGTCCTTGGGATAGGGGCAGCATAAAAAAAATAAATAACTAATTTAAACAAACAAATAATTGCAAACGTGCTTGCATAATGCTACCATCTTGTTTCATTTCTCCACATTTGGATCTTCAAGGAGGATGTGGCACAGCAGACAGAGTGTGTCAACTGGAAAACCTCCTTGCACAACAGTGGCTTGCAAGGCAGTCATACAAAGCGTTAACCCAGTGCATTTCAAAGGGGAAAAAAAGAATGACACTTATGTTTATCTCACTGCCATATCAGCATAGCCCATAACAACCATCTGTGGATTATGGAAATAATTCAGCTCACGAAAAAGACCACTATAGCCCTCTTGTGAATTAATCACACTTTATTTGAGGTCTTCACCTCACTCATGGGATGCATTTCATATTCTGGAGACAGAACGCTATACCGGATATTGTATGTACTGTAATATTCTCTGGCTTCCTCAGTGGCTTTTAAGTAACGCCACAGTCATTAACTTACTTCATTTGTTTGTTAAATGGCCAGAAGATTATTTTCAGGACAACAGAGTGTACAAATTTAAAGCTGTAAAGAGATTTATGACACAAGGAGGCTACTTTATGAAGTAGTTTTACGCTATCTTATAAATCAGGAAGATATACTAGATATCATTCAGATCTTTCTCTTAGCCCCTAAAAGTTCCTGGTAAGTTGTTAAATGAACAATTAATAAATGGCTGCAAGAGTATCTTTGGACAGGGATACGGCCGAGTTCCAAAAAGCATGTTCAAGATGAAGAGTTATTTCTCACAATCTTCCAAAATAACTCAAATCCTGATCTCATTTACTTGTTACAAAAAATGGAAGCTGAGAATTCAGAGGAATTTGCAGAGCTCCCCTCTCAAAAATGGCATATTGTTAGAGGGACCTGACTCCCAATTTGTTCAGTTGCTTCACCTACTGATGACACTTCATTATTAAACTCTATTGATCAAAGTTTACCAAAGCAGCATTCCTTTATCTTATACAAAATCTGCAGGCGTGCAGCTGTCGAGCAGTACGGATTCACTACCGCCTTACAATTTTTTATTTTAACAGCAGCTAAATAGTATAGCAACTAACAGTCCCACTGGAAACACCACATTTTACGTTATTTCTAGAGAACCGCTTTATTCTTTCCAACATGTAATGTTCTCCCAATAAAAGCAGCATTTCAGCTTCTCTCTTCTCTAAGGCCACATGAGAGGTTATCTCACATTAGGCTATACTTTACCCCATGATGCAGCTGACTGTCCGTCCGGTGGTCACCACGTTTTCCCACTTCCTCCTTGGGCCGTGCACCTGGTTCCTTCACAATGCGCCAGTCAGAGAAGGCTGGTGATGCATCACGGGCTACCGTTGCCTCCCCTGGGCTAACGTGGGCCCACGGCCATGGGGCTGCCTCCTGTCTGGTCAGCCGGTGCAGCCCCACTGCATGGTAAGGTCGGAGTATTAGGCCCGGATGAGCACACGCTCCCTGGCCACCAAACAGCTGGGGGGGGGGGCTGGAGGAGCACATTCACCCCAGCCACCAAACAGCCGATGGGAGGGTGAAGGAGCACACTTACCCTGGCTGCCAAACAGCCGAATGGGGAGGGCTGGAGGAGCGCACTCAATCTGGCTGCCAAACAGTTGTGACAGGGTTGAGTGCGCGCCTCCGGCCCCCGTCAGCTGTTTTGCAGTATTTCCTCCCGGGGGCCTGATCGTGCTGTGGAGCCCTGCCCCATGCGAATGACTCTTCAGCTGACCTGTGGCATGGAGGAACTTGTGACAGCAGGCCCCCTACCACTGGTGTAGCGCTCATAGGGCAAGGTGGGGCAGTTGCCTCAGTGCCCCTGGGGGCCTGCCCCGGAATTGTGGGGTGGCTTCCGCGGGCCTTGGGGGGATGCAGGAGGGGCCTCAATAACGTGCCTTGCCCTAGGGTCCAAAAATCCTAGCTACACCACTGCCCCCCGCCCACAGGGGCTGCTTATTTTATTTGTACTGCCCTCTCCACCAGTCCAAAGTATGGTGGCTGTGGTGGGCCTCCCAAGATCCACCTGGCCCTGTTTCACGTGGATTTACCCATAACTATTCTTGGGATAAAGTCAAAGTCAAAATCTCTAGAACACTGCAAAAATACACACCCTTGAGAATCAACATTTAGGTATGCAAATATATTTCGAAGCTAGCACATATGGCATCTCAGCATTGCACTGCTGGCAGTGCAAGTATTTATAAAAAGGGAATGAAGAATATGGATACTGTGCAAATATCCAGTATGTACACTAGGGCTATTTATACAAAGACATCAACTTCATGGTTTGTGTTAGGCTAGCATCTGCATCAAGATGGGGATCCCACCATAGCGAGTGCTTGACAGAAAGGTATTTAAAAGACCCTCACTGCAACAAACAGCCGACAGACTAGAAAGTTATTGCAAAGTTTGTGACTAGGCAGCCTAGGGGGCAAATGAAGTCCACGGAAGCTGTTCCCATGGCCTGGGACTCCCTGCCACACCCATAGAGTTCAGTCCAAGCAGCTTCAGTGGAAAACAACGGTCCCATCCGTCTGTTCTCACTGGCCCTTTCTAAGCTGGATGGAAGGAGCAAAAAGTGATCCGGGCTACACTCACCTCTGACTGGCCAGGTGCTTTTTCCTCTCGAGAGCCGAGACAATGGCAGGGGCGCCGCTGGAATGGCGAAGGCTGTTCCTTGTGTAACACCCCCCTGGTAGAAGCGTGGGGCATGGCACTGGAGGTTATGGGGAGTGTGGGTGGCCTGAATTCAGCCTGGGACTCTGCCTACTACCTAGGCAACTTCTTTTTGCTTATTATACACAGGAGGCTAATTATGGTGCCTCCACCTGGGAAATGTGGCTTTCCCCTAAAGACCATTCACACCATCCCGGGAACACACACACATATAGAGCAGATCCCACAATGCCCAAGACTACATACAGCCAAATGAAACTACTATGCAATATCACAAATCTGTAACACGTAAAGTAACACAGACACTAGCATTAATCAAGCACGCGCGCGCGCACACACAGCAGCAGCAGCAGCAGCAACAACTCGGGCATTTTTACACACACCTCAAAGTGCTGGTCTTTCAATCTTCTGGGTTTACAAGTCCACAAGTAAGTTCCAGGTGCATTCTTCACACACACGCGCTGCCCTGACGCAGCCTAAAGTAGCCGCAGCTGTAGACGTGAGGGGCTGCCATGGAAACCAAGTGACCACAGCTGCCTGGAGCAAAGCAGTTTACCAGGAGAACTTTTTACACACAAAGGTTCCAGGAGAAGTTGTATGCAGAAGTTCAAAGAGACAGATGTTTAAGATCTGGGTGAGTGATTTAGACACAAACATGCAGGAGAAGTGTGTGTGTGAAAACACCCAATTTCCCCCTCCCCCAGGGTTTTTCTCCACCCACCTTCTAGTCTCAGTGTCAAAAAAGATCTTTCTCGCATTGGCCAGCTTTAAGGGGTGTCCTGATGAACACTACAGAGTCCAGCTGGGCTGAATTCCCTTACTCATTGCTCCTCCAGCGGCATTGTCCTTCTTCTAGGCCCCAGGGCTGTATGCAGGCAAACAAGCAGCAACAGTTTCTTCTTCTGGCTTCCAGCTAGTTCCTAAAAGACGAGTTCTGGCTGGGGCACCTGGGGAAACAGGTCCTTGTTGTCTAAACTCTCCTGGTCTAGATCGCTCCCCAGGCTGCCAGTCACAACGAAAGGCCTTGAACTCCTGTCTCCCCTCTGCAGAGGCCAAAGGGCAAGTGTTGGCTCCACAATGGCCTGCTGGGAAATGTAGTCCACAGTCATGGAGGCTCTACTCCCTGTCCATCCCCCAAGAGGAACAGCCTGATCAGAGGGGCTACGCTTGCTTAGCTCCCCATGGTGAAGATGGAGAAATGGAGAATTAAATCCTCAACAGTGAATAGGATGCATTGCCTTTTTCTCTGTCTATGAGATGGGGTTGTGGGCTGGGAGGCACCGCAGAGCTTGTTTGTGTGTCTGTCCAAACCACCCACCCAGCTTCCTGTATTTCTTCTTCATCCTCCCTCCTTTGACCCATTTCAATCCCTCCAGATTTGTCTTCACCAACTTTCTTCCGCTCCAGACCCCTTTTTGACCTGCCCGTTTCACTTGGCCTCTTTCCCTACCCCTTCACCCCCAGTCCTGCCCCCACCAGCTTCTTCCCAACACCCTCAAAGCTGCATACTTAATATTATGCAAATGAAGGTAAATCTACCATTTGGCCCACAAAAGCAATGTTGCTTTTTTAACCACAAAAAGTAATTGAGGAACAAAGAGTTAATATTGTGCTGGTTAGGTTTTACATTCATTACAGGCAGGCAACTTTAGGCAACCTAAAGAGATTAAGCTGTATGAATCACAAGGGATTTCTCTGTCCCACTCACTCATAGCTAATGTGTCTCTAGGGGGTGAAGTGCAAGATTTCCTCTTGGGGTAAATTACAACAGCTAATTAAACTTGAGGCCTTGCTGAAGTTTTGATAAAACACACAAAACACAGCCCATATTATGTCCTCACAGGAGCCCTATATTATCCATAATGCACACCTTTTAAGCAACTTTGAACATGAAAGAGAGTTACTATGATAATGAGAGGTAGCTAGAAGTAACTCTGTAAAACTGCAGACGCAACTTGCTACAACAAATGGTTCATTCACACAAGATCCTATGACCCCAGGCAAATTCACCATGTGTTCCTTAATCTATGTTGTCTTGTCCTGTAGCATTGAGTGATATTTCCCATAATGGAAAGGTAGGCCAGGTCTCTGTAAGTTTTGGATTACAAAACACTTTCCTATTCTGTTAGTGGCCTCTGATTAAAACCAACCATTTCCAACCTCCCCCTTTGTGGAGCCTTAGCAGAATTTTGTTTCATTTGAGTAAAATCTTTAAAAATAAGGCTTCCAAAGCCTTATTTAAGTGCTTAAGTAACTGTTCTATTTAAAACAAGTATGGAGACCCCTCCTCCATCAAGTCCGTGGAGGCAGATGGCTGCTCAATATTTCTGAAAACCAGATCATTAAATCAGAAGGCTAAACATGGGTTTAGCAGCCCAGCATTGGACACCCATTCTCCAGAAATCATGACCAGAGTGTGAGTCACTTTGTGAAAATATTTTAAACTTTTTTAAATCAGCCAGTCTGAAAGGGCCCCCTGCGCATCTCTGCTGGCAAAGCCGCACAGGGGGGCCTTTCAGACCGGCCACTCCCTGCGCATATTAGGGCTGTGCATTCCCCCCCGCAGCCCAAATATGTGCCAGGGGTGGGGGGGCATGTCTAAAAGTGGTCTAAGATTGCACAGTAAATCAGTGGTTTGGTAAGGAAGAGAAGCCAGGAATCCCAGCTATGAGTACCTACAAGCTCCAGAAACTTTCTCAACTTATAGACCATTTATCACAAAAGGTAGTCCTTCTAGCATCTACATTCTTAATAGACCTTTATTAAGGTGGTTACTTTTTAGAAGGAAAAAAAAAAAGATTAGATTATGTCCCTCCTGTGTAGGCTAATTTCAGTTGAAAACCAGCTACTGTGCTAGCTGACAGGATAGAGATAATCATTCCAGATTTACAGGACAGCCACGTGAACTTCTGGAGACGCCACCTTCAAGATACTATAAAGCCACTTCTTGTAATACAGCCTTTGCCTGCAGAGCGATACAGGTTTAAGAAGCCAATCGCTAATGATTAAGAATGACTGATGCCATCATTAAGGTTGATTCCGCGCACAAGCAAACAGTTTATCATAGCCTTTTCCCAGCAGTTGTAATCTGATTTCCGTTATCTTTCATTGTTGGGTTTTTTTTTAAAGGCACAACAAAAAGAACAAGGCAGAGATGCCATACATCAGTCTGATAAGGATGTTTAAATAACTGGTACTTTTGGGTGATTATGTCGGTTTTATAACAGCATTATGCAAACATGACAGGGAAACAAAAATCTGATTACATCTAAATCCAGGCCCATTATGTGATTATTATGAACCATGACTTCCACTGGCACAATATGACTTACACAGCTATGACAAAAGGGATCTCTGATACAATTAACTCAGACTGGCAGCACCAAAGAAATCTGGGCAGATGGTTACAACTGGGGGCAGTTTTACTGTAAACGTTGGTAGTCCTGACTTCCAGTCAGCACTGGCCATGGTGGTTTTACTTTCTACCTCCTAGAGGTTTCATTCTTTTATTCTCTCCTTTGTAGAAGATAGCTTTCAGCCTGATCCTTATTCTGCTGTCAGGCTATATCTCTGGATTCAAAAGATAAACTTCTCCTTTTTGGTAAAAGCCTCCAAGTCAAATGCCATTTTGATATTAATTATCTTGCTTCCCCCACCCCCTAAATTCTGGTAAGTCCCTGGAAGAGTTTTAGGTTGTTTTTCTCTTTATAATTTTGGCTGGTTCATCTGGACCTGTAGCTGGTTTCCGTCTAATCTGTTGGCTTGAACCCACCCTCAGTGGTCATGATCCTTCCTCAGCATATTTCTGATGGCTAAATATGGTTACATTTACTCTTCTAGACTATTGAGTTGCTATATGGGTATTTTCAGGCATGATGGGCCTTTCGGCCCGCCATGCTGAACCCTGGACCGGGATCTGTCTCGGATCCTGGTCCGTGATCAGACCGGCCATCCATCAGACATGCCGGCCTGATTGCAGAGGGGAATCTTGGAGGGGGCGGGACTATGTGGCACGACGTGTGGCCACTCAGGCCCGCCCCCCCAGGCGTCCATGGTCACCCACCCTCGGGGAGACGGGCAGGCGCAGCGGCCAATGAGGCCGCTGAGCCTGATCCCGTGCCATAGTTGGGATCTGATTCCAGGACGGGGCTGGCAAACAGTCATTCATCATGGCCATTGCCAGCCCCGTCCCAGATCGTGGCCAACCTAACCATGGTTCTGGAGGTGAGGCCAGCTTCACCTCCAGAACTGTGGTCAATTTGATCCTGGCCGGGTGTTCACTGTGGTGAAAACTTGGCCAGGAGCAAATAGATGTTCACGGGGTCACAGCCACCACCCTGAATCCACTGCGATTCAGTGTGATTGGCTGTGATCCCGTAACATCTTAAATTACCCTATGTCTGCTTAAGCAAGCCAAATATGAGCTAAGTGTACAGTTGACAATAAACTAGCCTGGGCTTGAACAGACCACTAGGCCCAGTAACAGCCAACACTTCTCTCCTCATGGGACTCCATTGCATTTTTCTGAGTGCTGTTGGTATTTCTCCCTTTACTCCTCCTTCCAGGGCAGCTAGTACATCAATGAAAGGCTATGGGCCTTTACTCACAACTGTGCTTTTCAAAAGTAGCACCTGATTGTGAGTGATCACCAAGGTTGCCACCATTTGCAGTTTGACCCTAAGACTCCAATTTTGGCCTATTGGAGTCAAGATGTGACACCTGATCCCAAGACGTGACAGGGTATCAACTTGCAGACAACTCCCTGGGGGGAGGGGGGGGAGAGGACTTGTACGAGAGTAAGAGTAATGTCAATGTGATGTTGGAGGATGTTCTAGGGAAAATTGACAAAATGAATACTAACAAGTCACCAGGGCCAGATGGCATTCACCCCAGAGTTCTGAACGAACTCAAATATGAAATTGCAGACCTACTGTTAGTAATTTGTAAGCTGTCACTAAAATCTGCCACCGTACCTGAGGACTGGAGGGTGGCAAATGTAACCCCGATATTTAAAAAGGGATCCAGAGGCAATCCTGGAAACTACAGACCAGTAAGCTTGACGTCTGTGCTGGGAAAAATGGTGGAAACCATCATTAAGGACAGAATTACAGGGCATATTGACAAACATGGCTTAATGGGGAAGAGTCAACACAGATTTAGTAAAGGTAAGTCATGCCTCACTAACCTGTTAGAATTCTTTGAGGGTGTAAATAAGCATGTGGACAAGGGACACCCAGTAGATATAGTGTATTATTTATTTGTTTATATTTATTGGCCGCTCCCCATGCCTACGGCATCCCGGGGCGGCTCACAACAGGTAAAACAATAATAAAACACATTAAAAAATCAAATATAAATGATTAAACCCCCCACCCCACTCCAAAATTCCCCCCCCCTCACCCTCCCCTCTGAAGGCCTGGGCGAACAGCCAGGTTTTACAGGCTTGGCGAAAAGCCATCAGACCCGGGGCCAGGTGAGCTTCCTCTGGGAGGGAGTTCCAGAGTCACGGTCTGGCCACCGAGAACGCCCTCTCCAATGTGGCCCGCCGTTTAACACGGGGGACCTCCAGGAAGGCGCCCCCGACACACCGCAGGGATCACACTGAGGCACAGAAGGTGAGGTGGTCCCCAAGGTATGAGGGGCCCAGACCATATAGGGCTTTATAAATCAACACCAACACCTTGAATCTGGCTCGTTACACTATAGGCAGCCAGTGCAGAGTGCGGAGCACAGGTGTTATATGCTCCTGTCGCCTCGTCCCTATGAGTAGACGGGCCGCCGCATTCTGCACCAGCTGCAGCCTCCGAACAAGAACCAAGGGAAGCCCCATGTAGAGCACGTTGCAGTAGTCTAGCCTCGAGGTGATAAAGGCGTGAATAAGAGTGGCCAGATCGGTCCCAGAAATGTATGGGTGCAGCCTCCATACCAGATACAGCTGGTGAAAGGTGGCTTTAGCCACTGCCTCCACCTGCCAATCCAGACGGAGGCCCGAATCCAAAACCACCCCCAGACTCCGAACCTGCTGGGCTATGGAAGGGCAGACCCCCACCACCACCACCTCCCTCACCCTACCCACCACCATCACCTCTGTCTTATCAGGATTGAGCTTCAGTCTGCTCTGCCGCATCCAATTCATCACAGCCTCCAAACATTGGGAAAGCAACGAGACAGCAGGGCTTGGATCGGTCGAAAATGAGAGGTACAGCTGAGTATCATCAGCATATTGGTGACATCGCACCCTGAACCCTCTCATGATCTCCCCCAGGGGCTAAATATACACATTAAATAAAAGCGAAGACAGGATTGAACCCTGCGGAATGCCGCAGGTCAAAGCCCGGGAGCATGATGTTTCAGCTCCCAGCACCACCCGCTGACTCCTCCCCGAGAGGAATGAGCGGAACCACCCAAGGACAGTCCTGTCCAGACCCCCCAGGTCTCGCAGCTGTCTCAGCAGCAGCCCATGGTCCACGGTGTCAAAAGCAGCCCAGAGATTTAGCAGGATCAAGAATGTAGAACATCCTGCATCCATCTCCCAGCGGAGATCATCCACCAAAGCCACCATCGTTGTCTCAGTACCATAGCCATGGCGGAACCCAGATTGAAAAGAGTCAAGGAAACCGATATGGTCCAGATGCGCCTGGAGCTGCAAAGCCACTGCCCGTTCAATAACCTTCCCTAAAAAGGGAAGATTAGAGACTGGACTGTAACTGGCGAGTGCGTCCACATCAAGCAAAGGCTTCTTCAGCAGGGGGTGCACCACAGCCTCCTTGAGACTGGGTGACAACCTTCCCTGCCGAAGAGATGCGTTAACCACCCTCACCAGAACCAACCCCAGTGTCTCCCTGGAAGCTTTTACCAACCAGGACAGGCACGGATCTAATTCACAACGTGTGGCTTGAACAGACCCCAAGGCATCCACCGCATCAGCCGGCGTCACTTCCTGAAACTCCTCCCAGAAAGATCAACCAGATGGTGCCTCCATAATCTCATGGTCTTCATCTACTGCATCCAACCCCGTGTCGAAATTACTCTGGATCTGAGCGATCTTGTCTGCAAAGTAGATGGCAAACTCCTCACAGCGGGCCTGGGACAAGTCCCTGTCCAGGCGGAGGGAGGCAGGACTGACCAGCCCCGCACCACCTGGAACAGCTTCGGTGGACGCGACTTTGCAGACGCTGTGAGGGCAGCAAAAATTCCTTCTTTGCTGTCCTCACAGCCTCAACGTAGGACCACAAATGGGTCCTATGGAGAAATCAGTCAGATTCAGAGCGAGTCTGATGCCAGTGTTGCTCTAGCCTCCTGCCTACCTGCTTCATACACTGCAGCCCCTCGGTAAACCAAGGGGCCCTGTGGCAACGAGACGGGGGCAGGGGACGTCTCGGAGCTACCCTGTCAATGGCCTCCCCCAGCAAGGTGTTCCAATGCTGTACCAGCACATCGACAGAGTGGCCGTCAGGGTCCAGGCATAACTCCCTCAGAGCCTTCTAGAACCGCTGCGGTTCCATCAGCCTCTGAGGGCGGACCAACCTAACTGGATTTCCAGAAAGCATTTGATAAGGTCCCTCATGAGAGAATCTTGAGAAAATTAAAAAGTCATGGGATAGGAGGTAGTGTCTTACTATGGATCAGAAATTGGTTAAAAGATAGAAAGCAAAGGGTAGGACTAAATGGTCAGTTTTCACAATGGAGAGATGTAAAAAGTGGTGTGCCTCAGGGATCTGTATTGGGACCGGTGCTGTTTAATGTATTCATTAATGATTTGGAAAAGGGTGTTAAGAGTGAGGTGATCAAATTTGCAGACGACACCAAGTTATTCAAGGTAGTTAAAACACGAGCAGACTGTGAGGAACTGCAACAGGATCTTACGACACTGGGTGCCTGGGCATCTAAATGGCAAATGAGATTTAATGTGGACAAGTGCAAAGTGATGCATGTAGGGAAAAATAATCCAAACTATGCGTACACAATGCTGGGTACTAAGCTAGGAGTTACCACTCAGGAAAAGGATCTGGGGGTGGTTGTGGACAATACAATGAAATCCACAGCGCAGTGCGCAGCAGCAGTCAAAAAAGCAAACAGAATGTTAGGAATTATTCGGAAGGGGATAGAGAATAAAACTGAGGATGTCATAATGCCTCTATACAAATCAATGGTGCGACCGCACCTCGAATATTGTGTGCAGTTCTGGTCGCCCCATCTCAAAAAAGACATAGCTGAACTAGAAAAGGTACAGAGAAGGGCAACAAAAATGATCAAGGGCATGGAAGGGCTCCCGTATGAGGAGAGGCTTGGTAGGTTGGGGCTCTTCAGTTTGGAGAAGAGACGACTGAGAGGAGATATGATAGAGGTCTATAAAATCATGAGTGGTGTGGAACTAATAAACAAGGAGCAGTTATTTACCCTCTCAGCTAGTACTAGAACTAGGGGACACTCCATGAAACTCATGGGTGGCAAGTTTAAAACAAATAAAAGAAAATATTTTTTCACTCATCCTATAATTGGGTTGTGGAATCTACTGCCAGAGGCCGTGGTAAGGGCCAGTACTATAGTTGAGTTTAAAAGAGGTTTGGACAAGTTTCTGGAAGATAGGTCCATTAGAAGCTATTAGCCAGACAGGGTCAGGGAACATGACAAGAGCTGAGGGGAAACAACAGGGAATGGATCCCCCCATTGTGACCTGTTGGGTGCTTCTCCCAAGCCACCATGATTGACCACTGTCGGAGACAGGATGCTGGGTTAAATGGACCAATGGTCTGACCCAGTATGGCACTTCTTATGTTCTTAAGAGATATGCACTGGCAGGAGGAGCAGCACCAGCAAGAGCAGGAAGATTGTGGTGGAGATCAGGGCAGGCAGGCAGGCAGGCATGGGCATTGGTACCCCCAGACATGAATGTGAGTGTCTGGGACGTGCTTCCAATGCATGTTGGCCAGTGTAGACATCCATCATGTCTCCTGGCTCCATACTGTCAGCTCCTCCTTCTGCTTCCTGGACTTGTTTACTAGTTTTTCCCTCCAAAATGGCTGTCTGAGGGTCAGGAAATAAGAAAATAATAATGAACACAAACTTTCATTATTATGTCATAATTATTTTTTTCATGATCCTTATTATAAAACCAAAACCAAAATACACACCCCTAATGTAAGTAGGGCACCCCTACTTTCTGGGTGCCCAAATCGAGATGCCTTCAAGTAGACCACTGCCACAGGACATGGGGCCTGCCTGCACAAGCAGGCTATACTTTCCCTCATTCAGATAGGACTGGGTGGGCACTAGTCTGCCCCCACAGTATTTCAACCACACGGTATGGAGTGCTGTAGAACATGGAACTATTTTCCTTGTTGGTATAGGCCATTGGTGTGTAGATGTCTGTGCCCTTGTCTGGTTGGAACTACCTGCAATGAGCTTTTAATATTTATTTATTTATATTTATTAGCTGCCCCACCCTACAGCATCTCGGGGCAGCGTACAATAAATATCACACAGTGGGCACTTTTAAACGAATGGGTTGCCGTCGTGTGACTTGCTCTCACGATATTTCAAAATCCCGCAAGGCGGAATTAGATGAGACAGAAGTCGGGGATCATGCGCATAGAAGGTGGTTGTTTTCAGGCCGCTAATTAAATACGTCGATTGTGAGGTATTTAATTCGTGGTCTGCAAACAATGTGCAACCACCTTCTATGCGCATGATCCCTGACTTCTGTCTTGTCTAATCCCGCCTTGTGGGATGTTGAAATATCGCGCGAGCAGGTCGTGCGACGGCGACCTTCTCGTTTAAAAGCAGCCTGAGATAAGGGAGGGAAGGACACAAGAACAATCTGGACAAATGAAGGGTAATCAAAGGTGGGAGTTTTTCACGTATAAAATAAAAAATGTTCAGGGAACGTGCCCTTGTTTTGGATAAGAAGGGCTTTTTTGTTGGTATAATCATGCCTATGATTTATTTCTATAACTGTGACCCAGTCTCAGTGATGTGATGTGGATCAAATACTCTTAGGCTATGGTCAACAAACCACTTATTCTGGCGTAGTTGCGTTGAAGCCCTGTGATACTTAGATTTTATTTTATTTAAACCACATTGAGGTATTTTAGCAAATAAGAGGCAAATGAACTTGAAGAAGGGAGAAATGATGACTGATTGAATTACTGATTATGAGTAAAAACAGAAGTGCCAGTGGCCTGCTTAGGCCCACTTTGGCCTGCTATGTCTGGGAGCCACCAGCAGGTCTGTTGTGGTGCCGCCAGATGTTGGGCCACTCCTGCCTTGGGGCAGGTAGGTAGCTAGCCTGGGCTGCGTCTTTGAAAATCTCTGAATTCACAACCTGGCCTAAGGGCTGCCCATACAGACCAACATGGGCCAATGTGGGGCTAGCACATCTGTGTGGCCCTGCCATACCAACTCTGGGTTGGGGGCTGCCATGGCTGACCGCCACGGGTGTCCATCATGATGAAAGGCGGGCTGCTGGGAGGAGAGTGCAGGTGGGGTTGCCTGCACACCTGGGTTTTTGTGCTCCCAGCTCTACTCAGGCCATGCAGGTAGCGGGACAGCTCTCTGGCTGTGGGCACATGTGTCTAGTGCCCCAACACGGCCCAGGCCAAGTAGACTGCGGTTTCCCGCCCTGGGCTGGGCTGCAGAGCTGCTGCACTGCCTGCACATCTGTTTCTATCCTGTGTCACACTTCCCCCAAGAGAAGAACATAATTTTATCCAAAGTTCTGCTGATGAGGCAGGAGGAAAGATGGATTGCCAACTCTCATGGCTTTATCACAGTTTTCACAATTTTAGGAGTTTCTTAACGTATAGATGGCAATCATCTAAAGTATATCTGTAAAATTACGGATATCTCCACTTTTACTGGAAGAAGGTAGTTTTTCTAATCCTCATGAAGGTTAAGAATGTGATGCTAATGTAACTCTTAAAGCTCAGAAATAAAAAGAAACATTCGAATTTATCATTTTGTTTTTTAAAAATCTCATGCTTTTGAAGTCAGTTTCACAGTCCTGAGATTGTCTGACTCATGAAATACGAGCTTTTTTTGGGAGGGCAGAGCCAAAACCTTGGAACAGGGTCAGGGAGGAGAGGCAGTTAAATAATGAAAAATAACAAGGAGAAATAAAGGAAAGGAAGAATAATATATTAGACTTATTTTCCCCTTACAACCTATAAAATACATTTCCTGGTTCTTTTAATATTTAGAAGCTTTGTTGCAGAGTTTAATATAACATCTCACCAATTACACAACTGATTTTAGAGTTGAAATGGGTACTGGGTTTATTATTTCAAAGTATTATTTGCATTTCCAGCTACCTTTTCAAGTACCCAAATAATATATCTGACCAAACCAACTACTCACATATCGGATCTTTGGATATTCATTCCCCCTCGCTCATTTGGTTATTTCAGGATTTTAATAATTTTAGATAATTTTCAACAATTGCGCAAGTGAAATAATGCCAGACAGCTTGTAGACACTAGCATTCCAGGGGGTGGGGTGCTGTCGCATTGCCAGAACGATGTAACTGAAATACCAAAACACTGAAATAATCAAACTGAAAAAGCCCACCCAAAATAACCAAAGCAGATCCCCATGAGAGCGCAAACAGATATTGGCTATTACCCAAACTGCCATTTTTAGGTTTGAGTTGGGTATATTTGACAAGTCTATTTGGTGTTTTGGGGCACTTGTTTCAGCTCAAATTTATTTCTAGCTAAACGAGTTTAAATTTCAAGACTCTGATGAAGCCACAAGAACTCCAGAGTAATTATAGCCTTGCATTTCAGAGATTTCTATTGTTAATCTATGGTTCGTTAATCTCATACCTCAAGTGCTGTTCTGAACTGTCCAGCTGCTACTGCATACTTCTTTTGCCGATAACAAGTGCTCGCATCCTTTAAGGCTACCTGAAGCCATTTGTCAATCTGTTTGTCAATCTGTGGCATAAAGCTGAAATTAGGTGCACTCAGAGACTCTCTGGTTTCAGCATCTCGACACGATGATTGTGTGCTGGTAGACAGCAGGGACTCGACGAACTCGTATGTAACATTCTCCTCATCGATATAGACCAACTTTATTTCCACATCCATTAGGTTTTTCAGAGGAATATGAGGCAGAGGCATTGTGACTAATGGACTGTCAGGCTCTAGCATTCTTGCTTCTTTTTTCGCAGCTGTCCTTTCTTCACTTTCTGATTTTCGTTTAAAGCCTGATCTATCCAAATCGTTGCTTTGCTTTTCCTTGATGCTCTTTGCTGTTTTTACTTTCTCCATCACCCTTGCTCCTGGTATCCCCCCAGAGGCATTTTTAACCTCTTGCAAAGCTTCTGGAATAAAATTCAACTGGTTTGTTGTTACCACCAGCTCCTTGCTAGCGCCTTTGTGTTGGCACATCTTGTTTGTGATGCTCTCAGAACTTGTGTTGCTTGCTGACTCCATTACTCCTAAAACCAGACACAAAACCCCTGTGAGAATAGGTAAAAAAAAGTTTGGAATTCTAAACGTGAGGATAATAAACAATGTGAGGAAATGTTTTTATTCAGTAGGCCTACAGTTGGCAACACTGCAAGCCAGCTTCACTTAGCACACAGCAGTGTCACAGATTTCCAAGCCTCTTCTGTGTAGAGGGAAATAACTAGTGTCTCCAAAACTGTTATGTGGTAGCTATTGTTAAAAAGGTTTCTTCTCCCATTTTCTTTCAATTCTAGTATATCCATTTCTTTCATTAATGGCATTAAAAAAAAATCCTTTTGGACGATTATACAGAGCCCTGTATTTTTCCTCAGACAATATATGTTTCCCACATACCAACGTCTACAGTGCACCTTGGACAACACAACTGAAGAGAGTTAAAAAAAATAAGAACCTCTTCTCTCACATCTGTATATGAATGAACCATCTGCTCCTGGTCAAATCATACAGGAGTAAGTGAGGCAGCTTGCTGATGGGTAGAGATAGAGAATGATCAAGGAATGGAGGAAACATTCCCACCAAGCCCCTCTGTTACCGTTGTCCTCCAGAGACGCATGTTACACTAGAAAATCAGGATGATATGTATATTTGAGGGGATGCCTACCTAAAACATTCAGTCAGATTCAAACTTCAGATATGTTTGTGGGTGCTATGGCCACTGAGAGCTGAGATGCTGCATTGGCTTCACAAGGAGAGGATTTCATTGCATCCTAGGTTTATGGTATACTGTCTTCTATGTAAACTCTGAGCGGTGTGGTACATTATTGCCATCAAGAGAAAATGAAAGGCCTGATGCTTCACCCAGTTTCCACAGTGCAAAACCAGCACAACAGAGTACAGATGCCTACTCATAACCTTCATCTCAATGTTAATCTCTCCCAAGAGAAAAACAGACATCTGGGCTGAACCTCATTATAAAAGCAGGCTGCTACCTCACACAATAGACCTCACATTTTCCTTTCACACTTGCCTCTCCAGAACTCAGCTAGAAGTGTGGGAGGCAGAAGCGATGTTTTTATTTCCCCCCCCCATTTTTATGTTAGTTATGAAAATCTTAATTGGTAGTGGTGATAGTCTTTCAGAATGGCTCGTGAAGAAGAAGCACTTGGCCCCTCACCTCAGATTATTTTTCAGAGATCATCTGCACTTTTGCCAATGCTTTAACGGATACAGTGTGTACAAGCAGAATTATGCAATAAATGCAATGCTTGGTAGCATTAAATGCAATGTGCAATAAATGCAACAAATAAATGCAATAAATTCAGTGCACAAGTAGATTGCAGGACGGTATGCTCTGCAAAATCTTCCAGCCTTTGCAACGGCTTCAGAATGCTTCCTGCCATGGAGACCAAAGGGGGCATGTTCCAGCCATCCCATCAGATTCAACTCCTTAAGACAATACTGGAAATCCTCAAATTTTGCCTGTGAGACCCCATTTTAAGACAGAAATGTAATTCTATGACTAGACAGCAACAAAGACATGCAAAGAATATTTTTATTTATTAGATATGCTTTACACGGTTTCCTGAAGACACACAGGCTTGAACTTTGGAGGACCTCAGGAAGAAGGGAGCTCCAAAGCTGAGGAGTGGCCACCCAGAATGTCTCCGCCCACACCCTTGTCATTTGTACTTGGTACACTGAAGGCCCGGCCAGAAGGCTGTTCTCCCTATGACAGAACGTAGGGAAGGAAGTGGTCCCTAAGGTATGTGGGACCCAAACAGTTTAAGGCTTTGTAGGTCAAAACCAGAACCTTGAATTGGGCTGGGAAGGACATGGGAACCCAGGTATCAGTAAGTATGTAAAATTCATCTATGGCTATAAGCCAAAATCATTTACAAATCAATAAATAATTTCACAGTGCTAAATAAACCATCGTAAAAGAACATTGAGAATTTACGTAGCCATTTTAACCATTAATACAAAATCATAAAGACAACTCCTCAATAACCACAGACATACTAACATCTCTTAGACACATAGCAAGAGCAACATCCATTTCAAAGTTAGAAAACAATGAGTGTCTTTAGACATAACGTCAACGGGTGTCTGAACATGTGTTTAGACCTTGATACGAACAGTGGTTTGGCCCTGTGTTCACCATGTGGCGGTGCTTAGACACACAGTCCCTCTTGGGGCAAATTGGTGTTTTTCTCGCCACCCGATCTCAGTACACAAGTGCTGCCACCTCATTCCCTGTGTTGTACCTACTAACATGCCATGCAATATCATTTGACACAACGTTGGCCATGTGTTCACCGAAACACGCAAATTGTCCTTGTGATGCAATGGTGCTCACATTGCACGTTCAACGGGTGGCCAAATTGGTGTTGGGATTGTTATGGTGCTTACACATAACGGCCAAACACGTGCTTAGGGGTTTTGACACCCCATCTTTGTTATGTCTAAAGACACCCACAGCCACTCTGCCTGCAGGAGCAAGACAGCGGGAAGCTAAGGGTGTCTTTAGACATAACGTCAACAGGTGTCCAACAGGTTTTTTTACCTTGATATGAACACCAGTTTGGCCCTGTGTTCACCCTGTGGCGCTGCTCAGACACACAGCCCATCTTAGGGTAAATCAGTGTTTTGCTCGCCACCCGATCTCAACACGCAAGTGCTGCTGCCTTGTTTTCCATGTTGTACCTGCTAACACACCAGCCAATATTATTAGACACAACGTTGACCATGTGTTCACCGAAACACGCAGATTGTCCTTGTGATGCAATGGTGCTCACATTACACGTTCAATGGGTGGCCAAATTGGTGTTGGGATTGTTATGGTGCTTACACATAACAGCCAAAAACGTGCTTAGGGGTTTAGACACTCAATCTTGGTTATGTCTAAAGACACCCAATGTTCATTATTATTTTGTTTATGAGACATAGTTTATGAGACATAGTTTATGTCTCATCTTACTAGCTATACTCAAAAAACATCCTAAGGCATATAAGATCGGAGGAAAGTAATTTTGTAACACCCAAATCGTTTTCTCTTTAGCAGACCAAAAAGGAGAACTTTGACGTCACTAAGGCCGCTTTCCCACGAGCTGTCTCGCTGCAGCAGGATCTTGCGCTATTCAAATCTAGCGCAGCTCCCGTCTCGTGGGAAATGAGGAAGTGCGGCTCTGATGCAGGTGCACTCACAGACAGGGTAGTGAAATCCTATCCTGTCCGTTGTGTGAGCGTGCCTGCGTGAGAGCCGCGCTTCCTTGTTTCCCACGCGACAGGAGCTGCACTAAATTTGAATAGCGCACGCTCCCGCTGCAGCGAGACAGCTCGTTGGAAAGCAGCCTAAGGGCTAATTCAGACGTGCGTTTAAATCGCACAGCCGCGGCGGCGGCATCGTGCGATTTAAAGCACCGCGCGCTTCCGGGTTGGTGTGAATGCACCGACGGCGCACGTTTCAGCCTAACGCGAACTGTCGGAGTGTGGTTTTGAAAGTTGCTCCGAGCAGCTTTTAAAACCGCACTCCAACAGTTCGCGTTAGGCTGAATTGGTGCATTCACACCAACCCGGAAGTGCGCGGTGCTTTAAATTGCACGATGCCGCCGCGGCAGCTGTGCGATTTAAACACACGTCTGAATGAGCTCTAAGTGTAAATAACACTTCCTTATTTCTTTATATAGAGGGCAATGCCAGAACATATGGATTGTGTCCTCCACAACTCTCTGGTGACCCAGGTATCACATATATTCCTGCTCACAGTTTGGGAACCACAAGCATCATGTGCTTTCCCCATTGGCCTGTGGCAGGGGGAGTTCGTGGTGGCTGTCATGGTAGCCATGCTGTGAGCTGCTCGTTAGAATCCCTCTCCGTGCACTCCCTCTCCGTGCACTCCCTCTCCATGCACTCCCTCTCCGTGCACTCCACCTGAGTGGCTGCTTTACAGCAACCACAGACCCTCCCCCCCCCCCAAGCTTTGCTTGTTTAAAAACACCTTTAGATAAAGAGACCACAATGTGGTCTTCCATGGAAACAAATGTGACATGGCCTTTCCTTTTGACTTGTAAGTCTTTGTTCTAAATTATGGAGAGGACGATTTCCCCTCTCTCATCCTCTGATCTGTGTCTGAAATGAACCCAGCTGTATCAACTGGATTTACACCCCTGCCTCTTCTCCTACTGTATTTTTATGTGTGCAGGTTGATTAACGTGACTTTAGGAGTGCTATGAAGGCATGATATAACTCAACTGGACTACACTTTAATCACTGCCTCGATAAAAACACTTTTAGGGGAAAGCTATTAGAAAATCATTATCTTTGTCAGATAAGTATTTTCCTGATAGACATTTGTTAAAATACCCATTCTTTATTTTGGAAGATTTTACTGTGAAACTGGGCTGCTAGCAGAGGCATGCCATTGAAAGCATTACTCTGGCAAATTCTGAGATGATTTTTTTTTAAAAACATGCTCATAATGAATCCAGTGCGGAGGAATAGACAAAGATGGCAGCTCACCATCATTTCCAGAGGGCACCTCTTGTAAATTTACTTAGTGCACTCTCAAGAATGACTTTATTTGTCCCAGGCAATCACGCATCCCATTTTGTGTACAGTACTTAGGAATTACTTCTCTCGCTCATACAGATGCAGCGGTTCACAGGACTGCTCGGTACAACAACAAAGCATTCTGTTGACTTCCCTTGTGAGGACGTCAGTTCCTTTTAAAATGGAAAAGTCACAAGTAAAGCTTAAATGGGGTGGGGAGGGGGAATCTAATGTCACACAGTTACCTTTTAAAAATGTCTAAATTTAGCTCACTGCTTGCTCAACTATTGCTATGGATAAGAAAACCCTCTGGGGGAAGAGAGTTCTCATGAGGCATAGTAGTGATGCAGACTGCATTCTGTACACCAGTCCTCTACCTTCTGCTCTTTTATCCGCTAGCTTGTTTGGTCCTGCTTTCAATGCCTTCTCTTATCGCTAAAGAGCAGAGTCACAGTAAAGAGTGCCTGATGTTAGTGTCACCCTGGCACTTCACATGGCCCTGTTGTAAACCTTCCCTCCTGTGGGTCATTTTGAAATTTGTACACGCTCCTTGAGGGGATAGGAGGTGGCTGCAGGAATGCTTACAGAGTATAATCAGAGGGAAGGGAAGGGGAGGGTCCAAATTAGAGATGAAATAAAAACCGAATATCTTACTTGTAGTTATTATTCTCCTGACTGGATCAGTGGATGAATGTCCAAGTCAGAGTGTCCAATCCAGTTTGGTTCAGATCATTCATTCAGGCAGGGGTTTGGTTGAGGGGGTGGCCCAGCTCATGAAGGTCGGTGCAGGATTGTGTGGTTTGGTCCAGTTTGCCCCCTCCTACCCTCCACAGGCACTGCTAAATCCCCACCACACCCCACATGACCTCCTCATTTCAGTCTTTACAGCCACCTCAAGACTGTTTTTCTAAGATTCCAGCAGAAATGTTTCCTGCTGAACAAGGAACAAGAAGTGAACATCCATCCTGGCCTTCATCTTGAGAAAAGGATTAGTCACCAAAAGATTTACAGGATTTTCTTCCAAGAAATATGGAGCTTTCCCAAGCAATTATGGATGTTTACATTCTTGTATGGGTCTCCAGGAGTCCCAAAGGACTTTCAAAGGGCACGGGCGGTTGGTGGGTTTTGAGGTTGGAGGGGTGGTAAGGTCGGTCGGCCTGCTGGTGGCGAAGTCGCCGGTGGGCAACAGTGGGCGGAGCCAGGGCAACGGTGGGCGGCATAACCCAGCAGCAAGGAGTTCTAAGGGTTAATGTTGGATGGACATTACGTTACTTAATCAAGCAATTTCAGTTAGGTTAGGCAGGTTATAATCACCTCCTCTGCCAGGTTTAAAAGCAGGCAGACAACCTTAAACCTCACTTACAAGCAGTTTTAGCAAAGACACACACACACACACATGCAGCAGAGGTTAAGAATACTGCTTCAGAAAGAAGGGACTTGCTGCATGTATGTTGGAGGGACCCCAA
Organism: Sphenodon punctatus; assembly: GCA_003113815.1. NCBI lineage: Eukaryota > Metazoa > Chordata > Lepidosauria > Sphenodontia > Sphenodontidae > Sphenodon > Sphenodon punctatus. The sequence goes on along the minus strand of QEPC01014730.1, from coordinate 2,156,507 downwards.
TCCCTGCTTCAGAAGTCCCTTCTGAAGCAGTATTCTTGCCCTCTGCTGCGTGTGTGTGTGTGTGTGTGTGTGTGTGTGTTTTGGGGGGGGGGGATTTCAAGGCCCATGAATCACCAGACTCACAGTTACATCTCAGGATTTAAAAAGCATCCCATTTCCAGCATTGTGAACACACCTAAAGATCTCCAGACTCACAGTTACATCTCAGGATCTCAAAACCATCCCATTTCTAGCATTGTTAACACACCTAAAGATCTCCAGACTCACAGTTACATCTCAGGATCTCAAAACCATCCCATTTCCAGCATTGTGGACACACCTAAAGATCGCCAGACTCAATTACAGGGGGCAGGGTGGGGGGACCCTTGGGGAGGTGGGGTCAGGGGGGTGGGAGCAGGGTGGGGGGGAGGGATCACTTTCTTTCACTTTCTTACCTGGATGCTGCTCCGGCGGTCCCCGGCGGCCCGGGCTGCAGGCAAGGGGGGCGGGAATTTTTGTTTTAAATTTCCCGTGTGTCCTGCTCCTCCGGAGCCAGGATGTGAGGGCAATTTAAAAGCTAATTATTATTTTTTTAATTTCCCTGCCTTGCCGCTCCCCCCCCCCACTCTGAGGGGCAGACTAGGGGGGAGAGCAGAAGCGGCAGGGAAGTGGCTGAAGCTGGTGGTGCGCTGTTGAGAGGCTGGGAGAGCACAACAGCGTACTGTCAGCCTTGTCCCTGACTCCATGTGCAGCTGAGGCAGGGAGAAGTGCGCATGCGCGCTGTTCCCTGCCAAAGTTGCCCGGCCCAAAGCTTCTCGCCTGGGCGTTTGCATCAAGCGCCCAGGCAAGAGGTTCCATTGCGCCCATTAGGCGCAATGGAAAAGGCTAGCCCCTCCCTGCACAGCATGCCCTATGCGTGCTGTGGACTGAGGGGCTCAGCCACCCAAATCGCATTTTCAATAGAGCAGCTCAGCCTTTTTGTTTCTTCCAGGACTCACTTTCAGAGCGGCTCTGAGAGTGGGTCCCGGAAGGGGGACAGATCACTGACAGCAGCCGCCGCCTCTGAAACAGAAGTCAGAGACTGCTGCTGCTGTCAAAAGCGGTGCCATGTTTTTTGTTTAAACTAGAGGAGCAGCGGGCCCCCCCATGGTGCTAGGGGGGCAGTGCCCCAAACTTCTGGGGGGGGGGAGAGTCGCCCCTGTCAAAGGGTGTTTTTAGATATGACAGTGCTCAGGGCCATCTCGCTTTGATCCTGCCCTGAGTGAGGTCCTCACTCAGGTCAGGATTTACCTTGGCCACCAAACAAGAGTGATGGCAGCCTAGACCAGGAAGGGGGTGGGGGGAGGGCGGGGTGACATTCAGACATGTGTTTGCATGGTCCTGTTCCCCCACGCTGCTAGGAGTGGCCTGCCTTGCTCCCTGACAGGCAGCAACAGTGGCCTATGAAGCCACCATGACTGCTTGGAACCGTTGTGGACCTGGACCAGGGTCAGTGCAAGCGGGCCAACCAATGTTATGGTCCACTTTACCCTAGTCCAGAGTCCCTTGCACGGGCCGTGGCAGTGCTTAGCCTGGGCTGTTTCTCGGTGATGGGCCAACATCTGGCGGCTGGTTTTCGACGTGACGGCCCCCATGGATTTCCACACTTGGAAAAGCATGGAAATCTGTGGTACCGTCATGTCTGAAAACACCCAATGTCTCCTTCCAAGTACTGCTCCAGGGACCTGTGCTAGCAACAGTATGATATGTAACTGGAGGGTACAGCAATGGAAGCAGGGTAGTTTATTGCAAGTGTTTTTTCGAATGGCTCCGTGGGTGGGTGATGGGTGTGGATGGGTGTGCGCGGGAGCACACATGCATACACCCCCACCACCCAGCTATGGTATGGTTCACACAGGTGGCAAACACCCTTTTTACACAGGTGGCAAACACCCAGATTTTTGGGTGTTTATGGGTGTTTGCTGCCCGCAAAAAAGGGTCATTAGGCTAGTTATCTATATAGCATTCTAGCAACACAAATCTGAAGATACCAGCCAAATAGGCTGGTAGACATCCACTTTTCAGTACCACAATTTCATTTGTATTGGATTTCAGATATCCTAATCAGTCCCATTAGTCAAAGTACACCAGGTTCACCACTTAAAAACAAAACAAGATTCATCTGTATTAGATTTACAGATAGATTTTTCTGTGTGCATGTGCACAGACAACTGCTAGGCAAAGATCTGAGCAAGAATTCTCCCCCTCTCAGGCCACATTTCAATAGGATGACTGTTTAATCACTACCTTTACTGCGGAAAACCACCAAGGCTTAGAAAGTCTATTGATGATGACGAAGGTCAACACTTCCTTGGCAGACCATAAAGTGAGACTTTCACAATCAGGTTTCAGGCTTTTGAAAGATTCCAGCCATTTCTCTAGGCAATGAAGCAACCTAGTTCTTTCATCTAGCTATTTTTATTGTTTGAGACGAGCCTGAGTCACATCTTATCTTTCTTATTTTTAGTTTTCTTTGGAAAAACCTTTAATGTATTTTTTGGGGTGTTGAGGTACTCTATTTCTTTGTGGTAGACATAAGTAATGACTCATTCAGTGCCAAAATCAGAACTTTTTACATTTTTCTTACTGTGATAAGGACACACTTGCCATTATTACAGCTGCATTGTCCATGCTGTTGCAATAACTGTTTTGACAGCACTTCATTGTAAAACCCCATTTTCACCTTCTCTAGTAACTACATTTAAAAAACAAAACAAAACAATACTCTGCTTTGCCTTAGACTTCACATGCCGGGAGGTAATTTTTTTAGGGTTTATCCAAGCTAGGCAGTTGGCCTAGGGCAGGGTTCTCAAACTCAGGACTGGCCTTATCACAGGGTGAGCTGGGGTGACCACCTCAGGCCCCTGCTATTTTACCTACTTCCAGGGGCCCCACATGGCACCCATTTTCACCAGAGCAGGCCCCACTCCCTCCCAGCTGTTCCCCAAACATGACCACTGTTAGGGCTTTACAGAGAGTGTCCCCAAGGGTGTAGGAACAGAGGGGAGGGGGTGGGAACTCCAGGGGCCTCACATTTGATCTTGGCCCTGGGTCCCACAAAGTCTAAGTCCAGCTCTGGTCAAATTTATATAGCCTCAATGGCAATCTTGGTTCTCACTGGCTTACATCAAGCTAAAATTAATGCTTTTGGGCAAGCAGGGCTAGTCTTGTCCATGCCACACAGGGCAGGGAGAGAACAAGATGATTCGCAGGCCATTATAAAATGGCCCCCCACCTGCTGTACACCTGATGCCCAGCTTCAGAATTGGTGATGGTGTGGCCATGTGACATTTCACTTCTGCTGAACAAATTTTAACAGTTATCCTGTGTAAAATTATCCCATTTTAAGCCCAGAATAACCAGGATGTGCAATTCATATTGTTTTAGTAAATTATAAAAATGAATGGAGGCTCATTTGTTTTTGTAGGTAACAAAAACAAACGAATAAGCAAATGACATTTGATTGATTTCATTTGTTTTCATTTTTATTTTTTCATTTTATTATAATAAGAATACAAAATTATTGTGCATACAGAGAATGGCCCTGGCAGTCATTTTGTGCATATGCAGTGATTTCTAAAAAGAAAAATCAAATAAAATGAAACAAAAAAATAAACAAAAATGGTCGCGTCCTTTACAAAAACACCTCCCAAATCCCTCACAGTCTGGCTTTCGTCTGGGCTATGACACTAAGACTGCACTTGTGACCTTGGTCGATGACCTTCACCGTGAATTAGACCAGGGTTGTGCAACCCTGTTGATTTTGTTAGATCTATCGGCTGCCTTTGATATAATTGACCATGAGTTGCTGGCGACTTGTCTGTGGGACCAAGCTGGGGTGGGCAGAGCTGTTCTTGAATGGTTCCACTCATTCCTGCCTGGAATAACTGCAGCCTCTGGACCAGCTTCTCAGGCAGCCCTATGTAGAGCGCGTTGTAGTAATCCAGCCTCGAGATGATGAAGGCATGGATGACGGTGGCGAGGTCAGAGTCTGAGAGATACGGCCGAAGCCGCCGGACAAGATGTAACTTCCGAAACGCACTCCCCACCACGGCCACAACCTGAGATTCCAGGCTCAGTTGTGAATCGAGGAGCACACCCAGACTCCGTACCTGAGAGACCATGGGAGGGCGAACCCCCACACAAGAGGAGATTCAATCACTCCCAGCCCCCCCAGGCTCCCACCCACCAACATCACCTCAGTCTTGTCAGGATTCAGCAGCAGATGGATCAATCTTATCCAGGCCCCCACAGCTGACAGGCACTGGGAAAATAAAGAGACTGCATGGCATTGGTCAATGGAAAAAGAGAGGTAGATCTGAGTGTCATCAGCATACTGATGACACTGCATGCCCTGAAACCCTCTCACGATCTCCCCTAACAGCTGCATATAGATGTTAAACAAGAGGGGGGACAGAATGGCACCCTGCGGGACTCCACACGTGAGACCCCGGGGAGAAGATGTACACTCCCCCAAGACCACCCGGTGAGTTCTCCCAGCCAGGAACAAACTAAACCAGTCTAAGACTGTCCTGAAAATCCCAGCACGGTCCCGCAGGCGAGTCATCAACACCTTGATCGACTGTGTCGAATGTAGCCGAAAGGTCTAGCAGGACCAGTAAGGTCTGATGACCCTGGTCCAACGCCAGACGGAGATCGTCAACCAAGGCCACCAATGCAGTCTCTGTACCATACCCAGGCCAAAACCCAGACTGAGAGGGGTCAAGGAAACCGGTGCGGTCCAGATGTTCCTGGAGCTGCTGTGCCACAGCCCATTCAATAACCTTCCCTAAAAAGGGAAGGTTAGAGACCGGCCGATATCTGGCAGGAGCATCAGTGTCAAGAGATGGTTTCTTGAGCAGAAGCCTGACCACAGCCTTCTTCAGGAATTCAGGCACCCTGCCCTCCTGAAGGGAGGCACTAACCACCCCAGCCAGCAACGACCGTAATGTTTCCTGGCTGGCTTTCACCAGCCAGGACGAGCAAGGATCTTGTTCACAGGTAGTGGCATGAACAAATCCCAACAAGGACTCCACATTGGCAGCCGACACCATCTGAAACCGATCCCAAAAAACAGGACAGGACGGGGCATCCATAGCCCCAAGATGATCCTCTGCAGTAACTGTGGTACCGAAATTGTGGCAGATGCGAGTGATCTTATCTACAAAGTACTTGATAAACCAGTCACAGCGGTCACTGGATTGCTCCAGGTCCAGGAGGAGGCAGGCAGAACTGACCAAGCCTTTCACCACCCAGAAAAGCTCAGCTGGATGTGACTTTGCAGGTGCAATAAGGGCAGCAAAGAACTGCTTCTTTGCTGCCTGCACCACCACAGCATAGGCCTTTAAACTGCTCTTATGTAGGGCTGATGCGGCAGCATCTTTTTCCGCTCCGCGTTTCCTTTCCGCTATTTCGGAATTGCCCCCGCCACACCGCGACATTTCTGCGGATATTCTGCTAATTCCGCCGGAATTCTGCAAATCGCGGAATCGCGGAAAAATCGCGGAAAAATCACGGAAATCGCGGAAAACCACTATTCCGCGATTTTTTGGCGCTGGCGGAATTGCGGAAATAGCGAAAATGTCATGTTTCCACGATTCCACTAAGTTGCGGAATTAAATAAGCGGAACCGCGGAACCACGGAATGAAACCGCGGAATTAAAGCCTCTGCCATGCCATTCCACTAATTGCGGAAACACTGTTTCCGCCGGAAATAGCTACCGCTGCGAAATTCCGCTACAGCCCTACTCTTATGCTGCGATCAATTATACTTGTCGTGAGTCCGGTGCCACCATTACTCCAACCGCCTGCTCTCTCGCTTCAAGCACCGCAGGCCCTCAGTAAACCAAGGAGACCTGTGGGAGACTCGGGAGGGCAGCGGACACCTGGGAGCCACTCTGTCAATGGTCTCGGCCAACAAGGTGTTCCAGAAGGCTACGAGATCATCGACCGAGCAGGTGTCAAGGTCCAGGGGAAACTCCCCCAGAGCATTCCGGAACCGATACGGTTCCATAAATCTCTGGGGGCGGACCGATCTAATAAGTCCTGCACCCCGTTGGGGGCTGACATGCTCCAGGATGCACGCCTTAAGGAGGTAATGGTCAGACCAATGATCAGTTGGTCGGGGGATGAGACCTCTGACTGCCAGAGACTGAACAACAGGAAACGGAACAATCTATTATGACCTGTTGGACACTTCTCTAATGGAACTGAAGTTGGTCACTGTCAGATACAGGATACTGGGCTAGATAGACTGTTGGCCTGACCCAATATGGCACTTCTTATGTTCTGTACCAGTAGGTTATCCAGAAATTGATTTCAAAACCTATGGTGGAAAATGGGAGGTAGAGGGGCCCCCAGCTATCAGGATGATCTGGGGCCTCTAATTTACCTGTCTATTGGTTGTTCCAAAATTTGGTTTATAAGAAAGGCCAGAAGCCAAAATGGCTGAGTTAAATGACAAATTTGATCCTAAATTTTATCTTCTATATTATTATTATTTTTAGATCGATAACCTTATTTATATATTTATTTACATTTTTACCCCGGCCCTTCTCTGAAGAATCAGGGCTGGCGTACAGTATCAAAAGTAAAAAATACAATAAAATACAATTAAGATCCCTTAAAACGCTAACATCATCAAAAACACCTACCCACTCCACCCTCTATCCCCAGCAATTAGGGCTGAAACTCACCTCGATGTTCTCGCTAGTTCTCGGTCAGAAGGCTGTGTGTGTTTTCCCATCTCGCCTTGAGATGAGCCTAACCGAGAAACCCTCCCCCTCCTCCCGCCAAGAATCGGTGAGAATTCGAGGGGGGCAGGCGAGGGTTGTAGTCAGAGGTGGGGGGGCAGCGGTGGGCCCGGAGGCAAAAACAAGCCCCCTGAGCACCTTTGGTGCCCATGCAGCCTCCCTACCGGGGGGGTAAGGGAAAGTTCGGGTGGAGGGTTGGAGGCCTAGAGGGGGATCAGGCAGGGTTTACTTACCTCCGGGATCTGTCATGGGGGCTGGAGGGTTCCAGACCTCCGCTCTGCTCCGAGTCACCGCTGGGCTGCTTCCCGGCTCTTCTTTTAAAAAGAAAAAAAAAAAACAGAGCTTGAGCATGTGCAAAGCACTGCTTAGCCCTGGGTGTCCTTTTCAGAGATGGCGCCTGCAGGGTCGAGCAGCTCTTTTGCGCATGCTCATCCCCTGCTGGTGCCATCTTTGAAAAGGGCACCCAGGGCTGAGCAGCACTCTGCGCATGCTCAAGCTCTGTTTTTTTTTTCTTTTTAAAAGATGAGCCAGGAAGTGGCTCAGCAGCAGCATAGAGCAGAGCCTGGGGTGGGTGGGGACCACCCTGGGACAGACCTTGGAAGGTATGTAAGCCCTGCCTGACCCCCCTCTAGGCCCCCAACCCTCCACCTGAACTTTCCCTTCCCCCAGAACGGGGAGGTCGTGTGGGTGCCGGAGGTGCTCAGGGGGCTTGTCACCTCCATGTCCCCTGCTGGCCCCCCCACTCCCTCTTGAGAATTTGCGAGAACTCAAGATAGGGGGACGAGAGCACCCGAGTTCTTGCCCCCCCATCTCGAATCTCACAGATTTCACTCGAGATTTTTTCTTCAGCTCGTTTCACCCCTACCAACAATCACCCACCAATCCTCCTCTCTGAGCCCCTCTATCCAATCCTGCACCACCTTATCCCTGCCTGTCAAATGCCGGTATATAAATCTATGCTGTGACCACACCTGGAATACTGTGTCCAGTTCTGGTCACCCCATTTCAAAAAAGGCATAACAGAACTGGAAAAGGTGCAGAGAAGGGCAGCAAAACCAATCCAAGGCATGGAAGAAACACTCAATTAGGTTAGGGCTCTTCAGCATGGAGAAGAGATGGCAAAGAGGGGATATGATAGACGTTTTACAAGAATGGTATGGAACAGGTAAATAGGGAGCTGCTATTTACCCTTTCTAAGGCCCTTTTCACACAGACACTCTAACACTGATAAAATGGGTGTTACATTTTATTATACATATTGCAGGGCTGCAGGCGTGCTCTATCGGTGCCCTGCAACATGTATAATAAAATGTAACACCCATTTTATCAGTGGTCGTTTTTACACAGATGACCCCCGCCCCCTGCTCGGTATTCGGGCGGGTGTTGGGGGGGGGCGCGTCCATGTAAACGGCCGGCGGTGGGTGGGGGATGGATGTCCACTTGGTGTTCGCCCATGTGAACACCAAGTGGGATGAGTGGGGGTGCGTGTGCGCTCTCACGCAACACCCACCTCCACTCATCGCACACCCATCTCCACCCACGGAGCCCTCCGTAAAACCAGAGAAGGCTTCGTGGGTGAAGGTGTGTGTGTGGGGTGTCCATGTAAACGGACACACCCACCCACCTCCACCTACCGCGGCCAAACACCCATTCCCCCCCACCTCCGTCCATGTAAAACCAGCCAGTGTTAGTGTCTGTGTGAAAAGGGCTTAAAAATAGTAGAACCAGGGATCACTCCATGAAATTAACAGGAGGTAGATTTAAAACAAATAAAAGGAAGTACTTTTTCACCCAATGTACAATAACTCTGTGGAATTCATTGTCAGAGGACGTTCTGCAAGCCAGTAATATACCAGGCTTCAGAAAAGGGACTGGATACATTTTTGGAGGCCAGGCCAATACAGGGCTACTAGTTAGTCAGGCAAATGAAACCCTTGATTGTCAGGAGCAGGGGAAGTATGACAGGAAATGGGTTATCTTACTGTAACCTGCTGCATACTCCCCTGAGACAACTGAGGTTGGCTTCTGTCAGAGACAAGATGCTGGGCTAGATGGACCATTGGTCTGACTCAGTAATGGTAGTTCTTACATTCTCATGCTCTTAACACATCTCCTGTGCTGGGAGTTTAGAGCAGTGCACTGTGTGCAGCCCTGATATTGGTTCCTGTGGAAACGGGGACTGATTAGAGGGTTGCACACAACTGGGAAGAGGCTCCCCTGCTCCCCTCCCAACTCAGATAATTTACTGTCGGGTCCCAGATAAGCTTTGCAGAGTGCAGCATGGTAGGGAAGGCAGAGAGGAAGCTCAGTTCTCTGCAGAATGCAGGCAGAGGCAGGAAGCAGCAAGCAGCCACCGGACCAGAGGCAGCAGCCCCGCAGTAACTACTTCTTTGTCTTTTATTTTTATTGATATTTTCTCATTTTTTTGACGAGAATTCAGCCTGTTTCTCGGTTCATTCTCATTTCCCAGAACTAACCAAGAAACACAATTCTCATTGAAAAGTGTTTAAAAAACAAGAATGAGGTTTAGTCTATTACTGGTCAGTTTTACCTATTGAGGAAAATATTATTCGAGGGCTGTGCCGATTCTTTTTGAGCCCTTTTATGCTATGGGCAGTGTAAAAAAAGCAGTCTTTAGCCCTTTTCACATAGACATTCTAACACTGATAAAATGGGTGTTACATTTTATTATACATGTTGCAGGGCACCCATAGAGCACACCTGCAGCCCTGCAACATGTATATTATAATGTAACACCCATTTTATCAGTGTTAGCATGTCTTTGTGAAAAGGGCCTTAGTGTAACTGAGAAAAAAACAGCTTTCGTGTAAAATTTCCCACAACTATTATTAATTATTAATTATTATTAATTATTATTATTATTATTATTAAAATGAAACCTCATTGAGTGCAGTTTTCCAAGCAGCCCTGCAGGTACAGCAAGTGCCCGTGTTTTCAATAGCAAGGCTGAATGAAAACACCTTGGCCTCAGCCTCTTAGCCGTTTCTCACTTTGACACGGGCACAATTTGAGCCGACGCTGGAATTAAGGATATGAGGAAAGAAAAAGAAAAACCAGGGAGTTCACTTCAAAAGCACTGAGTCCTGTCGCAGCCATAGCTACGCTTATTTTCAAAGAGACCACAAAGGCCAGGGTAGCTTAAGTGCTACCATGGTGCCTGGTAACAGAAAGATTAAGGAGCCTACGCAGTTCTCAAGCCTCCAGTGTTTTTATATACGGTACATTTAAAAGGGCTGAAAAACGTGTGATAAATATCTGAAGCACAGTTAAAAAGACTCCTTTTAAACTTCCTATCAGGAGATAAGTTGGTATCCGATTCAGCAGGTATCTCCTCTTTGCTCCAATCCTACTAACACTCCTATACTTCATTTTACACTGCTGAGGACCGACGCCGACTTGTACGAACTCAAGCTCCTATATAAATGGAGGATCACGGCATATATTTTTAATGGGGAAAGACTGTTGGTTATTCCCATGCGTAAAATGGAAAGAATAATGACTTACCTTACAGGGTTGTTTTGTGAGAATGAACAAGACGAGGGTTGCAAAGCAATATTTAACACTTTACCCTGTCTTAAAATTATGTCTCTTAAAATACAGGCTAGGATTTTCTAAAGTGCTTAGAACTAGTCAAGTTCTGTTTGCATTAAAACAGAGATGGGGAAATTTCAGCCTGTGGGTCTAATTTGGATCCTAGTCTATTGGTACATGGCCTCTCTTCAGTTCATAAATCTGGCCCACAGGTCCAGTCCCTGCCTTCCAGCACACCCATTGGCCTGCCTCCTTCCCCTGAGTCCCCTCATCTCTGCTCCTTTTCTCCTAAATGCCGCCCCTCAGCCTCTGACTTCCCTTCCGAAGCCCTAAGCGAGTCCCCTATGCTAACACCTGGCCTATAGGTGTAACCCTTACAGCCTGGGAAGGGTGGGGATTTGCTCCAGCTGCACAAACCTCTGCCCTCTAAACTAAAACGCCTGGGTCTCTTAGCTCTGGGTATTTTTGCATGAGCAAGGCGGGAATGCTCCATGGCCGCTGAGTGGCATGGTTGCGGGGCACCTATGTGGAGGGCGTGGGGAGGGGATCACACGGGTGGCTTCCAGCATGGCTATCCCGGTCACAGAGACAGCCACTGCATATGTGGCTAGCCCCGCAATGAGCGCTCTTGATTTTTCAGCGGTGCTCCATGGGTGGCTGGTGCGTGGTTCATGGGACTAAGGGTGCTTATAGACGAGACAAAAAAGGCGGCTGATCCTTTGATCAGCCGCCTTTCTTTGTGCTCGTCTAAATTTCAAGGCCGGATCCTACCCCGCATCTGACCGGGTCGGCGATCCTGGCCCCTCAGACGCGGATCCCTGAAGTGCCGGCTTTACGCCGCACTTCCGGGTTCCCTGGCCAAGTGCGCATGCACGGAAGGGCGCGCATGCGCACAACAACTGTACGCCGTGTCTGAACATCAGACACGGCATACAGAGGAAGGCGGGGGAGAGATGCCGGCGCTGAACGATCCCGCTTGTGAACGGGATCATCTAACAGCGCCCTAAGTCCCCCCCCATGCTCTTCACAAGAGCAGATGGATGCGTGGTTGGTGGAGGGCCATGTGTGGACGCATCTCATTTAAAAACACCTTCTGAGGGTAGCAGGCTCATGAACCTGTGGGTGGTTAGTCACCACCCCACCACTAGACGGGGGCCTGCGTGCCAACCCTCTGGGGCTCCATAGGCATTTCCTAAATTCAAAAGGGGCTCAAAAGGTTCCACAACCCTGCATCAAAGTCAGTGGAGAAGCTCCCCTTGAGTGACTTCAGTGGGAGCAGGACTGAGCCCATGTTAGCCTCGTGGTTTCATTTAAAAGACAATTGTAAATGGTTTATTTTCATCATTTTCCCTTCTATATTCCTTGTACTGGGCTTGGTCGCACAGTTAGGGAAAACTGTGAATAAGCTGATAACATTTTCTAGTTGCAAAGGCAAAGATTTTAAACTACTATTTTAATCTCTCACTCAATAAAGCACTGTAAGATTTTTTTTAAAAAAATTAGTATTTTACCCTAAATAACACTCTAATAAATTACAGATTGTCAATGCAGTATATATAGGATGTGACAGTCTGGTTGGACTAGACAAGACAGGAAGGCACTTTATTGACAATGTTTGAAATAGACAGGGGATTGGGGATTTATTTATTTAATTTATTTGTGCACTTTTACCCTGCCCCTCTCGGTACAAGCGACTCAGGGCGGCTCACAAAATTCATAATAAAAACAGTGTAAATATAAAAATATAAACCATCAAAACTCCATTAAAACTCTAATCATGTGCAAAATAAAACCCACAGTGCAACCCCCCCAAATTTACCCCCAGTTTGTCAATGTGAATGGTTTGGTGGGGAGTGTGGGGGGATTAGAGATACACCCTTCTGTGACTGGGGGTTATGAGCTTGGAGTGGTGGGTGCTCTGCTCTCCCAGGCAAGAGAAACGGCAGTGCCTGGGGCCCAGGCACTGCCGTTTCTCTTGCCTGGGAGAGCAGAGCACCGGGAGGAGGAACTGGGCATGCCTTTGTGTGAGAGGCAAGAGGGTGGGAGTGAGTGGGATGGGAAGAGGTGTGGATTTTTTATGCTTGTGGGCATAGGGAACTCATGGGGGGAGGCATTAGAGGAGCACGTGCCATCCAAATGTTCAGAAGTCCTATAGAATTCCTGTCCTTTTCCCCCCACCCCTATCAACAATAACCAGTTTTCCAGGCTTGGGGGTAAGTTAGGGATCGGGGTAGGATTTATTTTATATGTATTTGATGTAATATTATTGGTTTTATTCAATTATTGTAAGCTTCCGTAAGCTGCTTTTGGACAGGGTGAGGAATAAAATAATAATAATAATAATAATAATAATAAAAAATAAATGTATACCTAATGAGATATAATTATCATTAGCTTAAAGATAGCTACCTATACATCATCTATATTATTATTATTATTAGTAGTAGTAGTAACAAACATTTATATAGCACCAGCGGTGTACCTGGCACTTTACAAAGTAATAAAATAGACACGGTCCCTGCCCCTAGGGCTTACAGTCTGAGAGACAGGAGCTGGGGGAGAGACATACGAAGGGGAACAGAGGGAGAGACAAGGGGTCTAACATTCATGAAGATGCGAGGTCTCAAGTGCACGTACTTGGCTTGGTTATGATGAGAATGACAGCAGGCAGGTCCATGTGGCAAGGATAAGGGTAAACAGACCGTAGGTATAGGAAATAGTGGCTCAGCAGGATAAAGAGTCGGACAGACCAGAGCGAAAGAAGTGAGTTTTAAGGCGAGATTTGAAGGTATGAAGGGCAAGGCGGATGTGGACAGGGAGGGAGTTCCAGGCATGGGGGGGCAGCAAGTGAGATGGGGCGAAGGCGCTTAGGGGAACAGGGAAGGCGTGGAAGGGTGAGAGAAGGGACAGAGGAGGAGCGGAGTGCACGGGCTGGAGTACCGAGGGAAATTAGCGCAGAGAGGTACGGGGGAGCGAGGTTGTGAAGAGCTTTATAGGTGAAGACTAGGAGCTTGTGCAGGGCTCCTGGTTCTGCAGGGCTGTCTGGTTCCCCTTGAAGTGTTTTCTCCTCCCTCTATCCTCCTCTTTTAAACTGTTTTTAAATAGATTTGTATTCTAAATGGATTTTATATTGTTTTATTATTATGTTGTAAAGTGCTCCGAGTGCCATTTTGGCAGGGGAGCGCTACAGAAATAAATGTATTTATTATTATTATATAGGAAATCACAAGATATTTCTCACTTACAGCAAGCCCATTCCATGCTAAACACTCACACTGCATTCACACTTTACGGTGGCATGGCAGCAGCACTCCTGCGAGCGAAAGACGCGGTGGGGGAAGGAGGCAGAGGCCGACATAACGTCTGGTGTGAACGGGGTTTTGCCGCGACAACACTCGCGAATGACAGGGCTCAAAATCCAGCCCTGTCATTGGCGAGCGTTGTCGTGGCAAAACCCCCTTCGCACTGGACGTTATGCCAGCCTCTGCCTCCTTTCCCCGCTGCGTCTTTTGCTTGCGAGAGTGCCGCAGCCGCACCGCCGTAATGTGTGAATGCAGTATCAGTAATCCAACCAGCCTCACTAAAGTGGAGAACATTCACCTCCCACCTGTAGTCCAACTCTTCACGCCCTCAGACTGCTCACTGATGCTCCTTCTACTATCCTGTCAGTTAGGATGCCCTTCTCTCCTGTAATTAAACCAAGCACATGCACCCGCGACTTCTCAACTTCATGAGTATTTCGCTCTTCCTTGTCTCCCCTCTCTCATTCATCATAGAACGCAAGCCCGCTGGGGAAGACACCTGTCTCTAATGAATCATTGCCTGGCTGCAGGCACATATGCTGGCACTATATAAATAATTAATAGCAGTCTTAGGCCACCATAAAAATCACATGCACTAGCAGCCCTTTACTGACCCCAGTGCACTTCTGTTTGCACTGTTGCTTTTAGGATTGTAGTCCTCATCCATATTTATATGCCTCAATGGCAGCATAGCTGCTTGAAAGTCCAGGCCCGATTGTTGGCTCTCCCCTGTTTTGAAAATCTGGTGTGTCACTGAAAAAGCCATTTCAGTGTCCCAGACAACCTGGAAACAAAATATATCTTCACTCATTAGGCCAAGAAAGCTCTAGTTAAGAAGAGGATGTGATTACTGGAAAGGCTTTTTATAATGACTATTTTTCTGTAAACCAAGTGACAATAAGTGGCAATATTTTAAAATTTGTCGGCATGCAGTCTTTCATTTTTACTGTAAAAAAAGATACATTTTGTTTTCAGATTATATTTTTCCAACTATAGAACAGACTAGTGAACTATGATCTTGGATAAATAGATTTGCAGCATATTATTAAACTGAGGAACAAGGACACCTGCTGAGAGGAAAATCGAAGCATCTCAAAAAACGTAAGTCTTCCATAGGCATGAAGTGGGACTCAAAAGGTTTCTTCTCTTCTCATTTATTCAGAACCCCGTGATGATCCCAATAAGGCTCTGATCCTGTCATCATCTGTGCTGGAGGCAGAAGGCTCCACACACACAGAATCTGTGCAGAACTGGGGTGTAACTTCAGGCTAAGAATATTGTGTGCATTGAGCCAACGGGGTCACATTGTGCAAGTCTCTGTAGGAAATAATCCTGCCTCCAACAGTTTAGTCTAAAGCAGCGATTCTCCCAAATTTTGTCTCTGCGACCCCATTTTGAGACTTAAATACCTCTCCCCCCATAATTGGGGTTATTATCTCTCAAGGTTTGACTATGAATCTCAGGGTTTCAAAGTATCATCTCCAGGCTCAGGGTTAATTAATTAATTAAATAAATAAATAATTTCCCACATTTTTTATCCCACCCTTCTCATTAAGGCACAGGGTAAATTAAGGCAATAATTTTCAGGGTTAGTTGATAATTTTCAGAGTTGGTCAACTATCACCTGATGTTTGACCTGTCGCATGTACTGGAGGATTGTGCAGGGGAGGCTCCACCATTCTGGACTTCGGGTCTGTGGCCCACAAAGCTCCCCGGTTCCTGTGCAGTGATGGCTGCCAAAATTGCTGTTACACCCACCCCCATGCATGTGCATCCGCCCACCATTGCTCCTGCACATGTGCAGAGCAAATCGCTGGGGCTGCAACCATTTAATTTGCACATGTGCAAACAGTGTTTTCTCGCTGATTGTTGCAACGCATACACAAACCAAGTGTCTGCAGCCATGCAGTTTGCTCATGTATGTGGACAATGGCAGCAGTCACGCATGCACAGGGGCAATGACAGTGGTTGCAAGAATGGAGCTGGAGAGATATGGCCCTCTTGGGGACCCGCAGGCGCATACACAGGCATGTTGGGGGCAGTGCCAGCCAGAGGAGAGAGGGGAGTAGCCAAAGAGAGCATGTGCATAAGGGCAATGCCAATTTCGCCCATAGCTTGCATGCATGATAGCAGCTATGGGCAGGGATAGAGGAAGGGCTGGGGAGAGAATTCTGTATATTCCTATGCAAGAATCTGGCCAGTTGCAACAGTTTGGGGACGATAGAGCCATTGATCTAGCCAATGAATGGAAAAGAACACAAGCAATGGGAGAGCACTGGGTGGGGTTGGGGGAGCCCGAGGTTATTTAGAAGAATTTAGGAAGTACATTCCCTCTTTCTGGTGTAAGCTGATAAGACTAAGAGCTACTGTTTATTACTTAATATTTTTATTTTATTTTTGCTTTCAGTATTTCAGTTCTCTCAACGTTTTTGATTTGGCTTCTAATCCTTTGTGTGTGGCAGGGGGAGGGGGATGTTTCTACTTGATTGCTCTTTTTGTGCCCGTGTTAAAGCTGACAATTATTTTGATGGAGAAATCCTGGATCGGTTTTTAATCCATGATTCACCAGTAGCCACGCCCCCACGAGTGGCCACGCCCCCACCAGTGGCCACACCCACTGCCCCACCAGCCTGCAACTCCACCAGCCACCACTGTGTAATTGAGAGAGTTAGGTGATGTTAACAAGACCCAGCTGCCCACGGGAGGTTCCTGCTTTAATTACAGTGAGAGAGGGGACCCTTGCTCTAGGACATAACTGAACTAGAACTAAGACATAACTGAACTAGAAAAGGTACAGAGAAGGGCAACAAAAATGATCAAAGGCATGGAAGGGCTCCCGTATGAGGGGAGGCTTGGTAGGTTGGGGCTCTTCAGTTTGGAGAAGAGACGACTGAGAGGAGATATGATAGAGGTCTATACAATCATGAGTGGGGTGGAACTAATAAACAAGGAGCAGTTATTTACCCTCTCAGCTAGTACTAGAACTAAGGGACACTCCCTGAAACTCATGGGTGGCAAGTTTTAAACAAATAAAAGAAAATATTTTTTCACTCAGCATATAATTGGGTTGTGAAATCTACTGCCAGAGGCTGTGATAAGGGCCAGTACTATAGCTGAGTTTAAAAGAGGTTTGGAAAAGTTTCTGGAAGATAGATCCATTAGCAGCTATTAGCCAGACAGCATCAGAGAACATGCTGGGAGCTGGGGGAAAAACAACAGGGAATGGATCCCCCATTGTAGCCTGTTGGGTGCTTCTCCCAAGCCACCGTGATTGGCCACTGTCGGCGACAGGATGCTGGGCTAGATGGTCCATTGGCCTGACCCAATATGGCACTTCTTATGTTCTCAGGAGTCCCCTGTAAACAGGTTATGGGATTTCCCATCTACCCTTTCATCCCTGTGCCTCTGAACCAAGCCCCTATGCCATGTAGCATGTAGGGGTTTGCTTGTCGTTTTCATTATTGTTATTGCAATAACAAAAATGACAAATAATAATAATGAAAATAGAAATAAAAATAGCATTTTGTTTTTGAAATAAAGGGGAAAAAACTGAAAAATGTATTTCCAACTATACCCTTTTTGATTCTTATTCAATTCTGATGAAACTTGGGAGACTTGTACCCCCAATGGAGGGCACTAGATGAACCAAATTTTGAATCTATTAGATGAAGGGAACCGATTTTAGAAACACTTGAATGTTGTGATTTTAAGAAAAGCTCCATACACATTCATGGATACAACTTTTTTTTATCTTCCATCCACTTTGCATGTAACCTGTGAATATTATGTCCCTCCACAAGCTTAACACTCCTGCCAATCTTCAGAAAGATTGGATAAAGGGTCCTGATGGTATAAAACATTAACTTGAAAATACATTTCTATCTGTAACATTTGTATGTCCTATCGTATTTACAAGACATTTGGCAGGACGGTATCACATACCTTCCCTGCCATCTCTGCCAAATTAAAGGACAATTTGATAAAGGAACCCAATTGTATAAGCAATTGAAGTCATCCCTTTGAAGACCATTATTCAGATAAATAGCAGCACATGCAGTGCCAGTCAGAGGCAGGCATCTGACATGGCAGGGGGAGAGAGGCTGTAGGAGGGAGGATGTGGAGAAACCCAAAAGACTGACAGACACATTCACTGGCCAATTACTGCATGCTTCTAGCTTTACAGGACCAATTGGTAGTGGCTTCGAGGCGGGCATAGGGGGTGGCCCTCAGGCAGGCATAAGGAACATAACCGGAACTTTGGGGATAGCATCCCAGAAATTAGAAGGCATAGTTTTCACATCTAGGCTGGCCAATTATAATCACAATCACATCCTGCAGCACTGGGTGATTTCAGACGTTACGAGATCACGCTGAACCACACTGAACCACGCTGAACCCCCCCGTGGGGCCAAAGGGCCCTGAACGTCTGAACGGCGCGCGCCAGATGTTCATCATGCTCAATACCCACATGGGGTCAGTTTCAACCACGCTTCCCGGGCTAGCCGGGGGAAGGTCCCGGGAAGCGTGGTCAAACGAACCCCCACAGGGAACCAAGCAAAAGTAACGTCTGGACGCCAATCCCCCAGCGGAACCAAAAAAAAAGAGCCCCAGCCGGGGACGAGGCACGCAGCGTCGCTGCCAGGCAACCAGCATCAACACAAACACCGGAGGGAGATTTAAAGCGAGAGCAGCAGCAAGCAAGCGTGGCGGGATGGAGCGAGGAGGGAAGCGGAAGAGAGCGGAGGCACAGACAGCGACAGCGGCGGGACAGGAGGCGGAGGAGGTGCAGCCAGGCCCAGCGATGCAGGCGGAGGAGGCACAGGCGCAGGAAGGGCGCACACGGGAGCACCCGACCAGGGAGGCGCCCCGGGAACAACACCCACAGCTGAAGCCGGGTCGCGCCGCCCCGGGGACAGCGGCCGGAACGGGCCCACAGGAGGCACCCAGGAAAAGGGTAAGGGCACCCAACTGGAGGGGAACAGGGGGCACGGGTGAACCCCCTGTGGGGGGGGCCGGGGGGACCCCGGGCGGAAGGCAGGGGGGCAGGGGGCCCCCGAGAGGGGCCACACCCCCACCCAGCAACCACTCACCCCCTTTCCCCCCCCAGACACGAAAGTCGGCCCGGGCGGACGAGCCCCAGGACGAGGCCGGCCCCGCGCGCCCGGAGGCGCACCCCCAGGAGGAGGTGGAGGAGGAGCAGGTGCAGGTGCAGCAAGAGCTGGACCAGGAGGAGGAAGAGCAGGGGCCCAGCCGGAGGAAGGCCTACCACAGAGGGGGCCAGTGGGGCCTCCAGGAGACCCGGGACTTCATCCGGATATGGGGGACCCTCGAGTACCAGCTGGAGCTCGCAATCAACCAGCGGAACGAGCACGTCTACCGGGACATCGTGCGCGACATGGAGGCGGCGGGGCACGAGCGCACAGTCAACCAGTGTCGCTCCAAGGCCAAGGAGCTCAAGAGGGGGTACAAGGCCCTCAAGGACAACAACAGCCGCTCCGGGCACGGGGCCCGCACCGCCCCCTACTACGATGCCCTGGACCGCATCCTTCACATGAAGGGCTCCATAGTTGCCCCACGCCTGGTGGGCAGCGCTGTGGTCCAGGGCAGGGAGCGGGCCGAGGTACCCCCTCCCCTCGCCGCCCGCCCGGTAGACACGAGCTCAGGGGACCCCCACCCCCAGGAGGACCACCCGGGACCCGCAGAAGCCCCAAGGCCCCCCCCCAGCAGCAGCCCGGAGACATCCCAACGCCGGGCCGGCCAGGCGGAGTCGGAGGTCGGCACCTTCACCACCCTCAGCCAGTGGTCCCAGGGGGAGCACTCCCAGGGTGAGGCGCCGGGCTCCGAAGGCTCGGAGACGGACATAGAGGGTAAGCGGGCCCCCAGGGCAGGGGGGGGCACGACCAGGGGGCCGGTGGCAGGGGCGGGGGTGGGGGCCCTGCTGCAGGGGCCACAACCAGCCCCCTTCACCCGCTCCCCCCTCTCCCGCCCGCAGGACATGGGGAGCCCCAGGACCGGGCCAGCGAGACGGTGCAGGCCCCCGCGGAGGGCACAGGAGAGCAGGTGCCGGACCCAGGTAAGGCGGGAGGGCTGGGATGGCGGGAGGGCCCCCCGGGCGCCAGCCCAGGGGGGCCTCCGGCCTCAGTGGGGGAGGGGGGGCAGGGGGCCCCGGGACCCGACCCCGCTAGGGGACAGGGCCCTGCACTGACCCACCCGCCCATTTCCACAGGGCAGCCCCCGCGCGCGGCGCCTCCGCCGGCCGCGGCCCCAGCCCAGCGGATGCGGGAGTACCGGGCGCGGGTCCGCAGGCGCAGGGAGGAGCAAGCGGAGGACATCGTCCGCAGGGCGGAGGAACAGGGGGAGCGCATGATCGCCTCCGTGGACCGCATGGAGGCGGCCATAGAGCGGTCCATGGAGAAGGCCCTGGAGACAGACCGCCGGCTGGAGGCGGAGGTGCGCCTGGAGCGGAGGCGGGAGCGCCGGGAGCACCAGCGGCAGCAGGGGCTGCTCAGGGGCCTCCGGCAGGACATACAGGGCATGGTGCGGGAGCACAGTGCAAAGATGGACAGGTCCCACGACATTGGGACCTCCCTGCTCCTGCATGCGGGCACCATGTGTGCCTACGTGATGGCCGGCGCACCTCCGGGCGCCCTGCCCGCCCAGGTCCCCATGCCGGGCCCCTCGGCGCCCCCGGGCCCAGCCCTGCCGCCCCTGGCGCCCCCCCGGCCCCAGGGCCCTCGCATGCGCCTCCCAGTGCCCCCGGGCCTCCGGAGGGTCCAGCCCCCCCGGGGCGCGACCGGGGCACCGGGCACAGCTGCCCATCCGCCGCCCGGCCCCCTGCCGGGGCCGGGACCGGCCCAGGACACGGCAGGGGACACGGACAGTGGGGGGGAGGGGAGCTCCCAGAGCTCGGTGGGCCCAAGCGGCCGCACGAGGGGTCGGCCCAGGAAACGCGGGGGGATGGTGGGAAGGGGGGGGAGGGGGAGGGCCACATGAGGGCGGGTGGTGGACGGGGTCACGGGCACGGGGGTGGGGAGGGGGCACAGGGTGATTGTGTGAACTGTGTGGGCAATAAAGTGTTGTAAAGAGACAGTTGTCCCCGGCCCGTTTGTGGGGGGGACAGGGCTGTGGGACCGCGTGTACAGGGGCATGGGCACGGAACGGGGGGTGGGGCCCCCAGGGGCGGGAAGGCCCTCACAGCGGGCCCCCCCGGGCGATGTGGGTTGCAAGGGCGTTCCGGATCCTTTTGGCATACCGGTACTCCCGGGGGTTCCCTGCGTTCACGTACAGGGGAACAGGACCGGGGGGCCGGTGGGGCTCGGGGTACTCCAGGGCCGCCCCCTCGGTCTCGCACACATTGTGCAGAACGCAGCAGGCACCGATCACCAGGGCGGAGGTGGGGACGGTGAAGTCCAGGCGGCCAGCTATACTCCTCCAGCGCTGCTTCAGGGCCCCGAAGGCACGCTCCACCACGGTCCGGCTCGCACACAGGCGGGTATTGTATACCTGCTCCGCAGGGGTGCTCGGGACAGGGTAGACCTTCATCAGCCAGCGGGTCAGGGGGTAGGCGGGGTCCCCCAGGATGCAGGGGGGCATGGGAACACCCTCGATCCACCTCATGCCCATGTCCGCGAAGTCCCCCCGGTACATGCGGGCATAGAAGGGGGAGATGGTCATGATCCTGGCGTCGTGACTCCGGCCGGAGTTGCCCGTGTAGATGTCTATGAAGCGGGCCCGGTGGTCCACCACCCCCTGCAGGTGCAGGGAGTAGTATCCGTGCCGGTTCACATACTCCAGGGCCTCCCCCGCGGCCGGGCGCAGGATCTCGATGTGTGTGCCGTCCACGGCTCCGATGCAGTTCGGGAAGCCCCCGGCCGCGAAGCCAGCCATCACAGCGCCCTGGTCCAGGAGCTGGATGGTCCTGTCGAGGAGCACGCCCTCCACAGCCTCGCACACATCCCGCACGATGCAGGCGACCGTGCTGAGCCCCACCCCGAAGTGCTGGGACACGGAGCGGCAGGAGTCGGGCGTTGCGAGGGCCCAGACCCCTATGGCCACCCGCTGGACCATGGGGATGGGCTCCCGCATGGAGGTGTGCTGCCGCTCCAGCCAGGGCGTGAGGAGCTCCGCTAGGCGCAGCAGGGTGGCCTTGCCCATCCGGAAGTGGGACCCCCACTCGGCCTCCCCCCAGTGGGCCTGGGCCCGCTCCCACCAGGCCTGGGGCCGCTCCGTGACCCATAGGCTCCGCGCTATGGGCATAGCCAGCAGCGCTGCCCGGCGGAGGGTCTGCGTTGCCCAGCGGAACCGCCTCGCGGCCCCTCGGAGCGCAGCGGGCCGGGTGAGGCTCCGGCAGGCGGCCAGCCACGCCCCCCAGGCCCGGCGCCGAGCCCTGAGCCGGGCACGGACTCTCCTGCGGGCCTGCTGGCCCCGGAGGCGCACGCCAGCCCGCAGGGCCAGGACATAGCGCAGGCGGACGGCCAGGTGCACCCTCTCGGTCAGGAGGCACAGCTGCTCAGTGTGGTCACGGTGCCACTCAGCCGCGAGCGCGAGGAACATCCAGTTCCCACCTGCCCTATCGCGCTCCATGGTGCTGGGGCCCCGGTGGGGGCTGGGAGCGCTTATGGCGGCCCGGTGCTGGTGGCTCCGCCCGGGGGTCGGCCTCGCGGGCCTGCGCGCGCCCTGTGCCGGTGCGTTCCGGCTGCTCCCGCCCCCAGCACCCCGGGCCCCCTCCCCTCGCTGTTTGTAGCGGGATGGCCTTGAAGGTGCGATTAGGCAGACAGAGAGCTCGCTGTTGTTCTCTGCAGCTGTGCCGGGCCCGCACCCCACGCCTCGCTCTGTTGTGCTACAATGTTGCGGTGCGGGCCCGTGTTCCCTGTCCCGGGGGCCGGGCCGAGCCTCTCCCGGCCCTGGGCAGTCTGTGTGCCCTCCGGGCTCCGTGTCCCATTCCCTGTTGTGCTGGACCATGGCTGGCTGCCCATCCATGGGGCTCCCGCTGTCCGGCCCCCAAGGGGCCCCCCATATCTGGGCCTTCCGCGAGACCATGTCTCTGTGCGACCTGTGGCACACCCCTGCCGTGCAGCTGCTCCTGGCCGGGCCGGGGAGCCGTGCAGGTGCCTACGAGAGCCTGAGCTCCGGGCTCCGTTACTTTGGCCATGTGGTGAGCGCCCGTGATTGCCGGCTGCATGCGGAGGCCCTGGGGCTGGCTCGTTTCCCCGAGGGGCGCATCCCGGAGGTGCTGTGCGCCCATGTGCCCTGGAGCGCCTCGGAGACCGTGTCAGCGCTGGTGGTGTGTGGTCTGGGCGCCTACTCGGAGTGCCTGGCCGAGGGTGGCCCTGCCTTGGCCGTGAGCTACTTCTCCTGTGTTCACGGGGCCCGTGGGTACCAGCGCACCCGTGGGGCGGCGTTCCAGCGGCTTCTGGAGCTGGGGCATCTTCCGTGGCCCCCTTCTGCTGCCTGCTGTGTGCCGGAGCCCTCCGCGGTGGAGATGTCATCCCTGTTGGCGGTGTGGGCGCGTGTGGATGTGCAGCTGGCCCTCACCATGCCCGATCCCTTCGAGGCCTACTACCTGATCGCCCACTACATGTCCTTGCAGGGGTACCGCCGGGGCATGCTGCACTGGCCCCACCTGGTCCACCGGGCGGGCCACCCGGGCCCTGGGGCCAGCGGGGCCCCCGGCAGCGGCCCGTGAGCCCCGCGTCGCTGGCCTGCCCCCCCCCGCGTGGTGCCCCCGTGTGGGCTCCCGCCCCGGCCCGGGGGGGGGCCTGGTCCCCGCTGGCCGCTCCCGACCTGCGGACCCCACCTCGGTGAGCTCCCGCCCGCCTCGCTGCTTGCTGCTGCCCCTGGCCGTGGTCCTGGGCCCCCTCCATCCCCGTGACTCCGTGGGTGCTGCCTGAGCGTCGCTGGTGCTGCGGAGGAGCACCGCTGGACCCGGCTGCCCTGCCTGTGCCAGCCTTTGACTGTGGGGCCCCCTTCCTCCTCCTCCTGGCGCCCCTCCGCCGGCCTCGCTGTGCTTTGGGGGCCCCCAACGTGCCTTGCTCCGGGGGTCCGCCCCCCCCCCCCGAGACTGCCTCTGTTCCTGTGGGGGCACCTCCTTGGACTGGACTGGACTGGGGTGGTGTGGGGGTGGGGGTTGCTGCTGTCTGTGCCTTGCCCCGTGGTGGTGCCCCCCCCTCCCTGCCGGTGTTCCGGGTGGGGTGTTCCGGGCGCCCCTTCCCCCCTTCCCGGCCTTTCCCTGGTGTGTGTGTGTGTGTGTGTGTGTGTGTGTGTGTGCCCGGGCGTGTGGCCGTGCATTGTGCCCCGCTGCGGGACCGCTGTGTGAGCCGGCTGTCAGCCTGTTCTCGCTCTTCCCCCCTCCCTTCCCATTTCCCTTGTGTGGGCGTTCCCTTGTGTGCCTTGTGGCTTCGTTTGCCCTCAGGCGGCCATGTCTGTGTCCCGCCCCTGCCCGGTGCCTTGTGGGGGTTTAGTGCCCGCCGGGGGTTCGGCTGCACGTCTGTTGTGCTGCCACGGCCCGCGATGGTGTGGCCCGGTTCCGGCCCGTGGTCCCGTTCCCGGCACATCTGTTTGGGTCGTTTTCCGACCCCCGGGCGTGGTTGCGCTGTTCGCCCCCCCTGGTGGTTCGCTGTGGTGAACCGGCCGCCCGTAACGTCTGAAAGTACCCACTGTGACAAAGGACATTAGAGAATCTCTATTGGCTCTTTCCTAAACAGATGCTTATGACTTTTTAATTTTATTTATTTATTTACTTATTTCCCAGTAACAAGTGAGGGAGAGATGTTGGGATGGTCACAGCACATAATGAGGATATTTGGTTGACAGTTCTGCTGGCCAATTGGCATCACAAACAGATCTTATACCACACGTAAGAGAATCCCTGGCACAGGCTCCTTCTCTGCATACATTGTGCAGGCGTATAAAATTGGGACCCTTTATCACATCTTTTTGATATGTGGTAGATAAGATCATGAACATATGATATACAGCTCTGCCAAATTTCATGTACACTGGTTGGACTATAAAGATGTTACAGTCAGACATACATTTATAAGTTAATTGCTTATACCACCAGAACCCTTTATCCAATCCTTCTGAAAGTGAGCAGAAATAGTTAGTATGGGAAGGGGTATAAACTTGACAAGTTTCATCTACATTAAATGTGAGGCAAATATGTTACAGCTAAGAATTTATATGAAGAGTTTTGCAAAATAATATATTTCAACTGCTTCCACAATTGGATTCCTTTATCCAATCCTTTTGGAGTTTGGTACACTGAATGCCTTCCATTGAAGGTATAATCACTCCATGGTTCAGCAAAATATAGTAAAAAAACAAAAATGGTACAGCCAAAAATGTGTTTTCCATTGAAGCCAATGGAAAATGAAAACAAAAGCAAAAACGAAAACTACAATTTGATATTTATGAAAACAAAAACGACCGATTTAAATGTCAAAAACAAAAAATGAAAATGAAAAATGACATGGGCCCCTGGTGCACACCTCTTGTAGCCTGTCCCTGTCTTTTTTATTAGCCAAACAGAAATGTTCTTCCAAATTTGCATACATTTACATGATCTAATACATGCAAATGGAGAAAATTAGCTGTCAGGGTTTCTTCCCCAAGAGAGGCAGCAACCATAATCTCAGGCAGCAAAGATATGCAAAGTAGAGCAATATCGATGAGGCTCATGATCTCACCTGCTAATAGCAAGACCCCACTTGGGGTCTCGACCCACAATTTGGGACCCTCTGGTTTAAGGCCCACAGTCCAGGTAACACCTATGACTATGTTCCATTTCCCTTTTTGAACAGTCTCCTTTAACTCAATAGGACTGTTAATAAAGTTAAGCCTTGGGAAAGTGCTTGCAGGATGAGCCCCTAAACAATCAAGTGAGAAAAAGGAAGTAATATTACTCTAATTTCACTGTAAAGTAACACTGTTAGGACCCTGGTCTTGGACAGATGGTTCTGGCTTCTCATAGCCATCTGCTGACTCCATTAAGCTGCTGTAACTTTAACAATGCTCCTCCCCTCCAGGCTCCCTGGGCTAGCATGGCAATAGGCTTTCTACCCTCTGTCTATGCCCCCTGCTTCCTGCTTGGCTACCTGTAATATATACAAAGCAAGCCTGAAGTCACAGGAAGTTGGGTGGGATCATTTGTTTCCTAGACATGGTTCCTTGCTGCTGGATTTGGGTTCTCCTCTCTGGCTTCTGCTAGTTTTCTTTGGACTGTCTCTACTTGTTTTGGACACTGCCTTCTGTGACCAGCTTTACCCCTGCCTGTTTCCTGCTTGGCCTGTTTGTTTTGGACTTTGTCTGCTTATGACTGCCTGATTCTTTTGTCAATTCAGATAAATAGATTCCGTGGAAGAAAAAAAATGGTAAAAATCCCTGGGAAACAGAACAGGTTTTTAAAAAGCAGATAAAACCCAAAGGTCATCCTATGAAAGCACATACATAACTCAGTTTTAGTACAAAAGTTCGGTGGTGGGGGAAAGCTTGTGTCACAACCCCCCCAAACTGTTAATAGGCAGGAGGAGAGCTTCCTAAACTGTGGGTCAGGACCACAAGTGGACTTACCATCTGTTGACGGGTCATGGTCCCAGTTGATATTGAATAGACTTTGTATAAAGATGGAACTTAGTATAAAGACTTTCTGGGCTCTTTCTGGGCTCTATGGAGGCATAACTTTGGAAACCTCTGGGCTGGTCAGGAACACAAAACCTGCAGCTGTAGCCCATTCTACCCAGCCTAGGAAGTCTTCCACACTAAACGGCCTCACCGGACAGGAAGGTCTGGCGTGTGTGTCTCAAGGGCTGGGATTGGATAAGAAAATTAATCAAACAACTAAGCCCCAAAGCTCTAAACTGAGGACTAATTACAACAGATTGTTACACATAAAAAATGCTCAGTATAGCACCCAGGCTAGAACTATGTACTCACTTTGCAGGGTCTATAGCTCTGGGGGCTAGTGCAGCTCCTAAGAAACACCCCTTTCAGCTTTGTCCTCCTGGTGAGGATGGAACCTGGGGCAAGTTTGAAACATGCCATTCCAACCGCATCCTGGGCTCAGAATGTAGAGCAATGGAAGGAAGGGGGAGTTGGCAGGGGTAGTAGGTCTTTTAGACAGGACAGCGAAGGGAACAGAAATGGAGTGGGTAGAGATTATCCCATTAGGAGATTCAGGAGGGAGAAATAGAGGGAACCAGGGTAGAGAGCAGGAGGGGTATCCAGGGGGAGGAGAGACTGATAATCAGGGCAAAGAGAGAGAATAGAATGGCAGTGGAAAGAGAAAGAGAGCCGGAGGAGAAGGAAATGGACAATCAGAGGAAGATCACACAGGAAAGACACCCCCCGCCTACCTTGACGAGAGGTCATAATGGGAATACCAGGTTCTCAAGCTCAGTGTGCCCCACCAGAACTAATAATTTTTTCTTAATATGCCTTAAAATATTATTTATAATAATTGCCAGTTCCATGTGTATAAATGAACTCCCAGTAACAATCTCCAGGAACTTATTTCAAAGTTCGTGATGGAGGGATGGGTTGGAGGGCCCCCCACCCTAGCTACTAGGATGTTCTGGGTTCCCAAATTTCTCTGAACAGGCCTGCCGCCTGTCAAGTCTCTAGGGTCACACAGTACTCCACAAGGCTCCATTTTAAACAGATGTTGTGAAACAACAAACCTCTCTTAACAGCTCGGGCTCAACTAGCTACACTCAATTTTACCCAAATCCAGGGTCACCTTGGTTCCCTTCGAGGGACCATCAACCCACTTGCCAAATCCCAGGCCAGTGTGGTATAGTGGATAAAATGCTGGACTTTGAGCTGCAAAACCAGGGTTTAAATTGATTAGGGCAAAATCAATGAATTCACTGGGTGGCCTTAGGCAAATCACAATCTCTCAGCCTCAGTTCCCCATCTGTAAAATGGGAATTTGTGTTCCCCTTGTCCATTTTAGATTGTAAGCCCACTGTCTCTGAAAATCTGTGACCTTGGGTGAAAACAGACATGACGCTAACCACCCGTTAACCACCCTTGGTGGTTATTTATGCATGTTGCAGGGCTGCATAGGGCATCAATACAGCCCTGCAACATGCATAAATAACCACCAAGGGTGGTTAGTGTCATGTCTGTTTTCACCCTCTAGTCTGAGCGAGCCTACATCTAGTAGTGCTGTAGACATGATTGGTAGAAGTAGTAAATATAAATGTCTTACATTGCATCCAGAAGCTGAGCAGCCTTGGATTCAGATAAACCTCCAGAGGGAGGGAATTTCAAACCACTTCTCAATGCCAGGGGATTTGTTACCTCTTTTTTTTCTTCTTACTACAAAGGCACCTGTATCTCCCCTGCAGATGCACCTATTACTACAAAATGTGGTATCCCTTCTTATTTTTGAGCTTTCTGTCCCTCTACCAAGTTTGGTTGATATCCGCTTGTGGGATCCAAAGTTATCACTTGGGATGCACGTACACAGAGTGATTGCATCATAAGCTTTCTTTCCACAGGAAAGCAGGTTAAAAAAAAAGAACTTGGCAAATGTTTGTGTCTTAATACAGACACACTTCTTTCCCCCATTTTAAAACAAATTACTTTTAATATTACTTAGACATGTGAGCCCTTCATGTTCTATAACTGCTTTTCATAAATGTTTTAATGGTCCCAAGCCTGGACTCCATTTAGGTCATTTAGACTATTCCAAATAAATACTTATTTTGCCCAGTTGCATTAGTATGCAGCCTGGGAGAGAGCAAAGGTGGTAGATGCTTTTATCTTAACATAATCTAAAAAGACAATTACTTTTCCTATCGGAAGTGCATAATTCCTGGATGGTAGCTAAGGGGACACTATCAAGATATATATATATATATATATATATATATATATATATAAAAATCCTATTTGGCTTGGATCCTAAAAGAGACAGATGTCAGACTCACTGAAGAGATGGAGATTTGCACAGGTGCAATGCTTTGAGGGTCAGAATATTATCTTCACTTTCAAGCCTGATTTTCAGTGGTTCAGAGTGTTCAGCAATGTTGAAAATTAGATATTAAAAAAAATGTTTTCATTTTATATTCTGCCCAGGCTAGTTTTGGAGTAATTTTGCAGGAGAACCCTGATCCTGCAAACGCTACTGCATGATTAAGCTTACTTCTGCAAGTAGTCCTGTTGAAGTCTGATTTCATAGAGACATGGGGCGGCAGGGAACCTAAAAGATTATCCAGCACAACACCGGCACCAACGCAAGATTCACCAAACCGCCTGCTCAGAAAAATCCACTAGCAAAGAGACAGAGCCTATAACAAAAAATATGCCATAAGTAGAGATTAGGAGTGACCAATGCTTGAAAACAGCAATGAGTGCTTTTATTTAAAAAAATCTAAATGACTCGAACAAGGGAGCCATGCCCCACACGGCTCGAGAAAGCAAAAACAAATCCCAAGCTCAAACCTTCTCAGAGGGCATTTTCAGATGTGATGTTGGGCACGGATTAATCCATGCCGAACATCACGTTAGAAAGGGCCATCAGATATTGGCCCAGGCTGTAGCACAGGCCGTAGTGGCACTTTTATCCCGAACTGTTCCTTGGGATCATCTCAAAGGAACAGCCTGGGTTAAGCACTGCCACGGCCTGGGCTACGGCTGCCAGACCGGGGTAAAGTGGGCCGTCATGTCTGATGGCCCACTCAGACTTAATCCGGTCTGGGTCTCAGGGAAGGGGAACAGACTGCTATGAGCAGCACGGGGGTGGGGCTGTGCAGACGCATGTCCATGTGCCTCCCCGTCCTCTCCCTGGCCCGGGCTGCCATCACTCTTGTTTGGTGGCCTGGGTGAATCCTGCCTGGAGTGAGAATCTCACTCTGGGCAGGATTAAAGCACGATGGTGCTGAGTACTGTCATGTCTAAAAACATTCTGAGTCAACTAACAATTTGAGTCTGAACTGGGAAAAAATTATTTCCTGGCCCCAAATATGCAACCATTCAGTCTTCAATAAGCGGGGTATAAATTTGCTAAATAAAAACCCTACTCTCAGCAGCAAAGTTAGGCATGAAGTCTTGACTTGTGCACAGTCTGTATTCAGTGCTCTCTGTGTGATGCTAAATGATATTAGTGCCATTTAAAAAAAAAAAAGTTTTGTTTCGTTTTCATCATGTTTTAACGTTTGTGTTTTCTCACTCTGGTTTGCTTTGCAATAAAAACGTAAGATGTATTCATTCTCAACAGAGAAAGTCTGATCCACTATTTTATTCCCACTCCACATGTAGCGCTGGCTCTGTCATGCATCATGAAGACGTAATTCTGATTATCTTGCTTATGTTCGGAATGGCTACATTGATGCAAAGGTGGTCTCATGCTGTGAAGCCACACGAGACAGGGGGGAGGCTACCACACCTTGGGTAGCCTTACCCCTCTCTGGGCAGCCGGACCACGCGATGTAGTGCATTGTGTGGCTGGCGGCTGCCAGATGTTCCTCCCGCCCCCAGGGCAAGGTCAGCTGGCTGCTATGTCAAAAATTCCAAGAATGAGTCACGGAGCAGCCGTACCCCATTATGGGGTAGGGCTGCCCAGGCTGGGGAGACTCATGGCGGAGCTTTGGGATGTTCTAGAGTGATGCTAGAAGGGCTCCCCCAGAGCAGTCACAGCCTGATCTGATTCAACATCTGGTGGGTGCCATTAGATGGATTGGCCAGCCCAGGGGTGAAGTAGGCTGATGTGGCCAGCACCAGGGCAACCTGTCCATCTAACACCCAAAGAGGAGTCCGTCAAGTCACACAAAGTGTGTTTCACTTCAGACCACTTCATGGCAAGCAACACACTCTCGTCCTAAACAAGATGCTAATGGTGATGATGGGTGAAAACAGACATGACGCTAACCACCCTTTAACCACCCTTGGTGGTAATTTATGCATGTTGCAGGGCTGCATAGGGCACCAATATAGTCCTACAACATGCATAAATAACCACCAAGGGTGGTTAGCGTCATGTCTGTTTTCACTCAGTGTCTCATCTTCATCTCCAACATCAATGGTGACATCTAGTCCCTCTGTTCGAGAGACAAGATGTCATTGGGTGACTTCAGACGTTACGGGGCCCTTTGGCCCCGTACCGAAATCACCCTATTAATTGCCCGCCGGTATCACCCCGTCACGCCGTATCAGACGTGCTGGGGGGATCCCGGCGGGGAATCTGGGAGGGGGCGGGGCCGCGCGGCGCAACGTGCGGCCACACAGCCCCGCCCCCTCCACGCACCCCGCCGCCTGCCCTCCAGGGAGACGGGCAGGCGGCGGGGCCACTGAGACCGCCGCGTCGGGCCAGATGCGCCATGGCCCGGGATCCCGCCGGTGATCCCGGGCCGTGGCGCCCGACCAGACGATACGCTGGCGTTCACCCCGGCATGGAATTGCATTCAACACGCGGCAGCTGGCGGTCCCTCTGCTTCGGCCGCTCGCGTGGTGAATGCAATTCCACGCCGCGGTAACATCTGGGGGGAAACATCCATTTCCCCCAACAGACGTTAGGAGATCACAGCCACCACGCGGAATTGAGCGTGGTTGACTGTGATCTCGTAATGTCTGAAAATACCCATTGTTACCTGCAAAGGATCAGCTGTCATCTAGAGATGAAAGAAATATTTGTCAAAAAGAAATTTGCCCTATTTGTTTTGGTTTTGGTGAAACAGAGAATGGCCATTTGATTCTGTTTTGCCCGGTATCTGTTTTGAATGTTTTGTTTTGGATATTTCATTTACCTTGGCATTTTGTTTCAAATTTTTGGTACTTCAGTTACTTTGAGCTCTTGCATATGCACAATAGTGCTAATAGTGCAGGAACAATTTAACTAAAATAACTAAAAAGAAAATCCAAAATAAATGCAAAAATCAAAGCAAACTACTGAGATGAGTGAATATGTGAATAACCATTCTGGGTGTGGATATTATTTGGATATTTGAACAGCTATCCAAAATTGCCAATAATATTTGCAAATACTGGATCTGCTATTTGCCTATAAACCTCCAACTTATTTAAAGGACTATGGTCACTTTCACATATTACTGGGGAGGCAGGGAAACCTCTGTCAGGTGTCGCGGCTCTCTTATGATGGGAATTAGCACATCTGAGAATGCACTTTTCTGCTTTTATGCTGTAAGAACATTCGCACACGACAGGGTCCCCAACTGGTACAATGACGGGTGTTCTCATGGCATAAAAGTGGAATAGTACATTCCCACGAGCACTAATGCCAATCAGAATACAGTTACAATTGCTCTGATGGAAGTTTCCCTGCCTCCTCAGGTAATGTGTGAAAGCAGCCTATGGGAATGTTTATATGTTGCAGTGCTAGTTGCTGCCACGCTTTGATCCTGCCCAGGGTAAGAGCCCTCACCCCGGACAGGATCTGGCCCTGTTGACGAACAAATGTGATGGTGGCCGGTGCGGGAAGAGGGTGGGGGATGTGGTCCACACGGCCCTGTCCCCCGCATTGCTCAGCGCAGCCCGGCCCCCTCCCTGATGGGCAGGTGCGGTGGCCTATGAGGCCCACCCAGGAAAGCTCTAACCACTGGCCAGAGTTAGGTAAAGCGTGCCATTAGACGTGATGGCCCACTCTACCACGGTCCGAGGATGGCTTCCCTGGACCATGGCAGGGCTAACTCCAGAATGTGCACTGGCAGGGAGCCCAGCCCACAACCCGGAGTTAATCCTGCCATGGTCCGGGGTATGTTTGTTCCCACCTGCAGCAAACATCTGGCCCACCATGGACGGCCACGCTGTTACGTTTGAAAACATCCTATGTATCACAAAAAAGGCTGCTTCTGTGGGCAAGGAATGATAGTTAATTATAATATCAAGCTTTTCCCTCCAATCCTGTCTCTGGTATGTTCTTGTATTTTGTGTTGGTTTTATTTAGCTTTAGAAATTTCTCCACACACAGTCTTGACTTTACAGCGTTCATGATTTTTTAAATTTTGGAAACGGGGATGAAACATTCATGTTTCTTTTCACTGAGATTGTTGTAACATTTAGGAAGGATCCATCTCATTATTCCAGAGTGACCAGGGGTGGGGAACCTTTTCCCCTCCCACAGGTCACTTTGAAAATTAGTACAAGCTCCAAGGTCTGCATAGAAGTTGGGGTGGAGGTGCTTAAGGGATGCACTCAGGCCTCAGGACAAAGAGGAGGAGTCCAGATCATGGATCATGGATCTCTGTATCTATTCTTGTATGCATGACCTCATCTCTGCTCCCTTACCCTGGGCTCCATCTTTCAGTGCTTGGAGGTAGGAACTGGATTCAGGGGCTAGATCCAAGAACTGGAAAGGGTCAAATACAAACTAGCCATGGGTGACATTTGGCTCTCAGGCCTGTGGTTCCCCATTCTTGTTCTAGAAGGTATGCAAAAGTGCCCACTGCTAGTAGTAGTATTTACCCATCCCTACATTTTACATTGGATCAGAACATAGGGGGCAAGTGAGGAGAGTGTTAGCTAGGCTGTGTGATACTGTGAGAAGCAAGAAGAAAGTTGCCTTCTGCTTTAACCTAAGAATAGTCGTGGGTTACAACAATCTTCTGTGATCACAAGATTGTGCAAGTACTGTTCATTCACACACACACACACCCATCACAAACATGTGGAAGTTTTCAAAATGGCAATTGGAGCAAAGGCAATTCCACACAACTGGTGTTTAGATGTCCATCCATGCCTTTAGCGCAAGAGTTTGGGAATGCGCATTCTGAAACCCCCAATATTGAGGGTTCCAGAATGTACAGAAGTTTCCACAGACACAGAGGATTCCACGTAACATATGTGAGAGTTGTTCACATGTGAGTAGGCACAAATTTTAATCATGTTTTTAATGCACGGTTTTAATTGCCTTTTCATTGGAGTTTTGTCTCATCTAAAAAGGCCCGACCTGTTGCCTGAAGCTCTCATTACAACAGGATACTGCAAGATGTAAACAGCAGCAGGGTCTGGTGAGTAGTGGCTGGGTCATCCATTAGGAGACATGAGCATAGTCACTAAGCCAGGATATTAGGGATGGGTGAACGCAGTTCGGAAGTTCGGAGTTCGGCCCAAACTTGGCCTGTTCGGACGACCGAACCCGAACCCGAACGTGAACATACCAAACAAACCGAACACTGAACGGCAAAATGGCCGAACAGTTCGGTCAGTTCGGATCGCGTTTGGGTGAGTTCAGGTGGCAAAAAAAGGGTCACTGGAAGGTCAAACATGACAGGGAGGTGTAGTCAGTCACTGAGGAGCAGACTTCCAGGCACCAGGGGTGGAGAGGCTTGCAAGAAATGAAACTAATTATCTGCCTCCCCCCTTCCCAACACCTTCTGAGTTAGTCACTGTNTGTTATGCATTTCACTGTACAGACTCATTGAGTATGTATGTATTTCACTACAGACTCCTCTTCTGTTTGTGATTCCCCCCATCCCATATATATGGGATGTATATATATCCATATATATCCATATATATGGATATATCCATATATATAGCTTAGTGATAGAGATAGCGTTCGTGATTTAGTTTTAGTGTTTGTAGGAGTAGCCTAGGTCTGTGTACTTATTAGATAATCCATTTAGTTCATAGCATTTATAATAGTTAATAGCAGTTAGATTTAGTGTATATATATATATATAATATTAGATAAAATAAATAAATAAAAAACCCCATATAAAAACAAAAAAACCAAATTAAAAAAAAAAGAAAACCATATAAAACCCAATAAAAAACCAAAAAACCATATAAAAAACAAAAAAACACCCATAACAACATTTCCCGAATGGCCGAACGGCCGAACGGAACAGCTGAACGGCCGAACCAAACGGCCGAACCGAACAGCCGAACCCAAACTCGGCGAACTAGCCGACCTGCCGAACCGAACGGACGAACCGAATGCAGCCGAACCGAACGGATGAACCCGAACCGTGATCTGTTCACCCATCCCTACAGGATATTACACTTACACAAACTTCTGAACTAACAAGGCTTCATACCAACATGTCCCTTTAAGGCTGTTTAAATGTAGCTTGCATCCATTCTTGGCATATGCTGTTGCAGAGTTTCATACGCTCCAGGACATTTTAAGATATTGTGAAGACTTTCTGGTCTTTGAAATCAAGCTTGAAATTATGCTGAAGACAGTTCTTACATTAATTATGCTGGAATCAATCTGTGGCATGTGGGACAAGAACCATCTGGCGATAACCTTGATCACATTCATAGTTCAGAATGTTACTTCAGTCATATTGATAGAGCCATTATGACCTTTAATTTATGTGCTTGTTATGGTCTGGGCCATCTTGACCAAAAATAAATATAAATAAATAAAATAAAATAGACAATTAGCTCAAGGATGCTGGCACCTCTGCTTTTAGTGAGAAATGAGTTGTGGGCTCATTAAATGTTTACTGTCTATATCTTGTAATAAGAAATCTGTTTGGTATATTAGAAATGTACATCATTAGTTTTGTATATTCCAGCTGGAACTATTAGAAACCCATCTCGCTCCAAGCAGAAAGACTTGAAATGATTCAATAAAATGAATAAGAAATCAAGATGCACCAGATTTTCCTGTGCAGCGAGTCTGTGGGGCAGAGGAACTATAATAGCTGGCTCAGACGGGGGACTAAACAATCAGCAATGTTTGCTTTTTGAACAATGCTCTGATAAAGCTGAGCAAACAAAAATTAGAAGTCTTTGAGAGAATGGAGGAGGTCTGGCTTGCCGCTTGTTCCTGTGAGAAAGCAGGTGTGAAATGCTACCATTGTAATCTGGTTGCCTTTGGGACCCACTTCGCAAATGGAGGTAGAGGACTCATAACACCCTCTCCCCTTGCAAACTAAATATCTAAAAGGCTGACTTCAACCGCACTCCCTTAAGTTTGCCAGGGTTCCCCTTTCAAGTACCATCACTGCCCCATGTTCAAACAACATGGGCACACCGAGAGGCATTTTCGGCGGCTGCCTCATAGCTTTGGAACTCCCTTCCTCAGGAGGTTTGACATTGCTTGCTCAGCATCTTCAGACGGCCACGTAAGAGCTACCTATTTGGCTGCACTTTTGGCACGTGGGGATAGGGTTTGGGGTTTGAGGGTGGGAGAGCTTTTAATTGGAATTTTGTGTGGTTCATTTTTATATTTTTGAATGCTAGTAAGCCACCATGAGCCTGTGGGAAATGATGGAATAGAAATGCAAATAAATGAAATAAATAAATAAAATGATAAACTCTTCCCTCATCCCTTAATTGACGTTTATGCATTTATGCAATAATGATGCATTCAGACAACTGCTGACTTTCCTGAATTTCCCGGTTAACTCACCCTCTCTTCATCTGTTTGATATTTCCCACAATGCAAAAGGCAAGGAGGAATGCCTGCCCTTGTGGTATCCCTGCGTACAGTTACCCAGAAGTATCATGGAGCAGACAGGGGAGTTCCTACTTAAGGACTCTCTGGCCACAGCGTTGTGATCATGCAAAGTCCCCTTCGCCGCCAAAATGGCGGCGACGGGGTGATTGTCGCGCCCACCCTCCCCTGTGAGGGGAGACGCAGAACATGGCCGGTGAACGGGGCTCGTTAGAGAGCCCGTTCGCGCGCTTTGTCTGGGTTGCCAGGGCAACCGTCCCAGAGCGAGGTGGTGCATGCGCACCTCGTGGGACCTGGAGGCCACGCCCCTTTTAGGAGGGGCGTCTCTTCTGCTAGCCGCGTGGCGCGGCATTCCCGAAGCGGAGGGCAGTGAAGCAGCCCACCCACCTCCCTCTAGCACTGTGGTACCGAACGGTCGCCGTTAGGGGACCGAAGAGGAATTTTGACAGGTAACCTCTAATTTATGGGGACTGTGTTTTTTGCCTCTTCTACAGTGCAGAGTAGGAAAAAACACCATAAATAGGAAAATTAGTGTGATTTAATTGGCAAGTTATAATTAAACGTTATAAGTAAAAAAGATTGGCTTTACCAATGATTTTTAATTCGAAGTGAATTCTAATTTGATGATAGGGAACAATGTTGAATTCTGATTGGATGAAGCAATTTGAAAATCGATAATTGTCGCACTAGCAGGGGTCCAATATGCCAACAAGTTTAATAAATAGGTTAATAAATAGTTAAGAGTCATCTCAGTAAGAGATGGGGAGATGATACACTGTGTAATGCAGGGCACTGCATGCTTGGTGATCAAGCTCCCTGGAAGTGGTGTCTTAACCGGGGCCAGCAGGGACATGCGCTGTCTTCAGACCCGGTGGACACATTACTTCTTACTCAAACCCACAGTGGGTTGTCCCCCCCCTTCGGCCTTGCCCTGTCGAAGGAGGGGAGGAAAATGCTAAAAGGATACTGTCAACGGAAGGCACATCCGGGCAGTACCTGAGTTAATAAGTTACAATAGTTAAATGGCATATTGGACCCAAAAATTGCAGATAGCAATTCTTTCCCCACCTGCCTAACGTGGCATCTTTTGAATAAAGAGTGCGGCCAGTTTTACACCAACTTATGTTTCTGTGTCTCATTGGGGTGCGCCGACAAGGCAGGGAGTGGCAAACCCATAATGAAGTATCAAGGGTTGAAGCTTGTCCCAGGTTAATTGAGTCACACAGTCCCATTGCTACTTGATAGAGTCAAATCCTTGCAAGCAACCCTCTTGCACTGAACGGTACAGATCCATTTAAGAGGACATTAATTTAAGCCCGAGCTGTTTATCTTCTGGAAACATTGTAAGACCTTTTTATTTGGCAGGCAGGGATATGGTTGGGTGGGCTTGAAGAAGGTGGGGTTAAGGGAAGGGTTGGGGGATAAGGGGACTTTTAGATGTTTTTACTGATTGTAAGCTGCCCTGAGACTTGATGGGAAGGCCGCCATGTAAATTTAAATAAATAAAAAATAAAGAACAAATGATCACCAAGGAGAAGAGGAAGCAGTAAGGATTTAAAACCACACTTGAAACATGGTTTGGGCCGTCCACTAGTGCTGAATCGAGCAATCGCAGTGAAAGCTGTTTCCATAGGAAACAGACCATTTGCCAGTGCTCACATGACGTGGAAACTTACCAGCTTTTTCACTATTTTCTCTAGTTCCCATTTGGTAATTGCCATTGTTCAGTACTTCTGGTAATTCTTCCTAGGCAGGATAGCAACTTTCCTAACGTGCTGCTTATGTTTGCTTGGGTATGATCACAAATTCACTACATAACTGTCACCATTTCTCTTATTGGTCCTAGTTTGGCTCGTAAACTGTGTTTTATTGGTGTATTTGAAGGGTTAGCTCTTGGGCCCATTTTACATGGACTTGGGAAGCGCTGTGGTGTGGGGGGGATGGGTGGAGGCCGCTGAGGGTGTGCGGCACGTGGGCAGGCCGTCATGTGGACGCCCACCCACCTCCACCCATCTTCCTCCACAGAGGCACCTCCGTTTCCCCCAGTACCTCTGTGCATGGGGGATTGGTGGAGGTGGGTGGAGCACGGGAATGTGCATGCACCCCCACCGTCCCCACCGGTGGTCAGACAGACTTCCCCCCCAACCCCCGCTCACAGTGTCGTGCACATGGGTGAGGCGGAGGGGCGTCCATGTAAAAAGAGCCTTGTTTTCTGCATTCTGATGCTGGAAACTGTTGCAAAAGGCTGGCAACTGATGAAAATACTGGAAACTAATGGGCAGAAATTACCAAAAATAACTGAAAATAAGAAAAATGACAAAAAATACCAAAAAATGGCAGACAATCACAGGCGCCGATCTTGACAATAGTGGAAGTGTGGATCATTCAATGAATGGTGAGGAAATAATGACAGTTATAAGCACTCCCAAAAGATATGTATTTCCTGACAGTACAGGAACAGCTGTTCTCGTCTCATCTCCAGCTACTCCCACTCTAAAAGAGTGTTGTACAAATAAGTCTTCAATAAGCAAAATTCAAGAGAGAGGAGAATTAGACCCAGGGACCCGTGTTCACTGCACCAAAAAATCTTAAATTCTGCAACAGTAATGCCAAATTCTGCAAATTCACCACAAGCATTAATATTTGCATAATTAACTTGATTTGCATAGTTATGCAACAATTTATACATGTACATTTGCTTACCAGTCTGCTTTTTCAACAGGTTTGACATAGGCTGTTTTTAGACATGCCACTGGGAGTTGCAGATTTAAATGATCCATCTTAGAAAAGTTGTGTGTGGGGCTTTTGCCGCCATTGAAAAACGCTGTTTGCGCATTCTTTATGAGCCTAATTTTAAATAACTTTGGTATTTAAAATGTGGCTTATAAAGAATGTGTGACTGGTGGTTTTCAATGGCTGTGACTCATCTAAAAGCCACCCACATGACTTTTCTAAGGTGGATCATTTAAATCCGTGACCCACTGGTGGCACATCTAAAAACAGTCATAGAATCACAACTTTGTTAATCTTACTTACTTAAATATTTATTGCAAAGCTGAAGGCCAACACAATATTACAAACATAAAACATATAAGACATACATAAAACATAAGCACCAGATCGAGAGTAAGCAATTCACAATAAGTAGGGAAATTAAGTACTCATGGCCGCAGTTTTTCTAAGTTTAAAAGTTGCCGCACAGAACTTTGCGCAGTCAAAGTTATCGCTTGATCTACATCAAATAAAAATTTCACCAGGACCTCCCTTTGTGAGCAGGGGCCTAAATTAGCAATCAAAGGTTCCAACAAGTTCAGCCAAAGATTCAAATAGAGTTGGCAATCAAAGACCATGTGCATTAAGGATTCCACAACTTTGTGGGGACAGAAGGGGAACAACCTTAGGTTATGCGGGATCTTAGTATACCTCTCATCCAGCACTGCCAAAGGCATCATCTCCATCGTAGCTAAAGCAATGGCTATCCTATTACTCCATACCAGCAATGAAGAAAAATAGGAGGCCCCATTTACAGTCAAAGCAACTCTTTGGGTAGAAACAGCTTCCCATTAGGATTGGCCTTCCTGATCTTAGATATGACTTATAATAAGATCCCATGCTCTTGGGAAATCCCTGGATAAAATGATTTTTTTAAAAACCCAAAGAATATAGTATCTGCTCTATGTCTCTTTCCCAATAATCACCTGCTAATAGGTGTGAAGAATGACCCAATTTTTTGGAGGCTGATAAATTGATCTTGGTCTCTTGTTAAAGTCTCTTTTTCAGCAGGAAAGTGGGCCAATTACTTTAGGGAGGTGTATGCACTCTCCCCACCTGTTGACATGGTGGTGGAATTGCAACCACTCGATAGATTCACAAGTTGGTTACCCGTAACCTCGGAAGAAGTTGTGGAATTAAGTCTCCAATTAAAAGCGAACAAAGCCCCTGGCAGAGACTTTGTGACTGCTGAATTGATGAAGGCTGAGGTTTTATCGTGAGCAGAAATTTTGGCGACAGTTGTACTTCCATAAATGAAACGGAAAATTCCAGATGGTTGGCTTAAAAGTATAATTGCCCCGATCTTTAAGAAAGGTCATTATAACAGTCCGTCCAACTATTGGCCCATTGGAAAACTTTACTCAAAATTACATCACTGGTGCTTTATTAATTTATTATTATTATTATTATTATTCAAAAAGAGCAGGCAGGCTTTAGGAAGGGGATGTCTACAATGGATCAAGTGTTCATTCTAAATCAACTTATCACCAAGTATGTCCATCTTAAGTCTAAATCCTTATGTTTTGTGGACTTAAGAATGGCCTTTGACTCTATTAACTGGGAGTGTTTGTGGCGTAAACTGATAATGACAAACAGATCGCAGATTCCTGTTTTTGATAGTTTCTCTAGATCGGGGGACGTCTTTGCAGGTGTGAGTTGGCAGACAAGGGGGACTATCAGCTCCAGTTCCAACTGAAAGATGGGTGAAGCCAGGTTATTTGTTGGCTCCTTCCCTCTTTAATATTTACATAAATGGGGTAATTGATGTTTTAAGGGGTCCTAGATTTCACCCAGTACTAGTGGGGTACTTTTCTGTTTCTACCCTCTTTTATGCAGATGACACAATTTTAATTTCTCATTCGGTAATTGGGTTGCGGCGTCTTATGCAGGAATTTTGTGTGTTTTGTAGAACGGAATGCCTAGAAATTAATTATATCAAAACCAAACTTTTAGTGGTGGATAAGGCTC
This sequence comes from Sphenodon punctatus, assembly GCA_003113815.1. Classification (NCBI taxonomy): domain Eukaryota; kingdom Metazoa; phylum Chordata; class Lepidosauria; order Sphenodontia; family Sphenodontidae; genus Sphenodon; species Sphenodon punctatus. The sequence goes on along the minus strand of QEPC01014730.1, from coordinate 2,115,774 downwards.
CAATTTTACATCACTGGTTTATGGATACACATCTAATTGAGCAGGTAGACAAGTATAAATATTTAGGAGTTCTTTTCACCTATTCTGCTTCCTGGTGGAAACATTTTGAAGTAGCTTTCATGCAAGCGTCTGCTCTCTGTAAGAGTATTTTGGCCTTTTATTACTCAAAAGGTGGCAGGATGATTCTCCCAGCCCTAAAAATTTATAAAGCTAAGGTCCTTCCCCAGCTTTTGTATGTTGTGTTGGTCTGGGGCACTTTGTTAGTGAATAACTTGGAAACCCAGCAAAATAGGTTTTTGAGAGATTTATTGCATGTTCCAAGGGGTACCCCGACTGCTTTATTAAGGGCAGAAAGAGGTGTTCGTTTGGTGGCAACTCTAGCCAATCGTGCAATCTTGAAGCTTTGGCGTTGCCTCAGTCTATGTGCAACTTTGTTAATCAAACATCACTCAAATCCTCTGGAATTTCAGCACCCAAGAACTCCCACCTCATGTTAAAGTCCCAGACCTCAGTCATTAAATATAGGACCCTAAGACCCCCTCCCACCTACAATTAATTCACCCTCAGGGGTCATGGTCACACTTCCCTGACAGCTGGCAGTGGCAGCAGCAGTTTTAGTTTGGGGTCAGGTGACAAGTTTATGCCTGAGACAGGATTTAAAGATCCTGAAACCAGCTCCCACTAAAGTTTCACAGCAATTTCAGCACGACACTGCGAGGATTGACCGATCCCGGAAAAATCACTGAAAATTGCAACAACGCAGTCAACACAGGTCCCTGATTATACCCATTGTGTTTTGGTATCTCTGAAATTTGGACTAGAATTGGCAAAATGGGCAGTGCAAAAAGTGCACTTGCTCCCCCTGGACTTAACATAGCCATGCTCCTTTGAACAACCATGATACCGCAATGTCCCATAACATGTGGGGCCATGTCAGAAAGGGTCATAGCAAATTGGCCATTTTAGAAAGGGGTGGGACAAAGAAGCTCTTCTACCTCTTTTTGATGTAGCCTTGCCCCCTTTGAACCATTGAGATTTCACAATGGGGTGGGGCCTCTTTGCTCCACCCCTTTCCAATATGACCGCATCGCCCACATTCCCTAAAACCATTCTCGCAGTGCCCCTGGAGACAGTGGATGGAAACAGAAGTGACAGCTGCGCAGTGGTGGCCTGACCTGAGCCAGGTTGGGTAGCCACAGTGGACACGGTCCAGATTGGGTTGGGCCGCACAACAAACATTCCTGCAGCCGGGCTACTGGGGAGGGCAGGGAGATGCACAAATATGTGGCCAGCTGGTCCCACCCCGCATTGCACAACAGCACTCTGCCCCCCCGACCACAATGGGCAGTCATGGGGTATTTTCAGACGTTACGTGGTCAATGTCAACCACAGTCAATTCCCTGTGGTGTCTTGGACCACGTAACGTCTGTTGGGGGGAACGGATGTTCCCCCCAGATGCTACCACGGCGGGGAATCACATTCACCATGCGAACAGCCGGAGCGGCAGGACCGGAGGCCGTCGCATGGTGAAGGCGATTTCCCACCGTGGTGACCCCCGCCGTCATGTCTGGACGGCGGCCACGGCCCGAAATCCCCACAGGGATTCTGGCCCGTGGCCATAGCGGGCGAGCGCTGTGGCGGCATTGGCCGTGGCGGCCGCCCGTCTCCCCAGAGGGCAGGCGGCGGGGAGCGTGGAGGCGGCGGGGCCGTGCGGCCGCACGTTAACGCCGCACGGCTCCGCCCCCTCCCCAATTCCCCGACGGAATCCCCCAGCACATCTGTTAGGGCATGATTGGTCATCCCGGTGGGGGATGAATTCGTTGATTTTGTGACGGGGCCAATTGGCCCCGTCACATCTGAAAACACCCATGGTGGCCAATGACGCCAGCTACGGCGGCCAGTCATGGTGAACTTGATCAAGGGCCGTGTCTGCTAGGTCATAGTAGACATGATAGCCCACTGTGGACCACCTTGACCCAATTGGGTGAACCTTATCCTGGGCTGTGACCTGGAGATATTCGGGTGTTGGGGGGTGAGAGCCCAGGCTAGCTGCTGACACAGTCTGGGGCAATCCTGGGCCAACATTTGGTTTTGAGTTCCTGTGCAAAATGGGTCCAAACGGCCCACAGCAGCCCAACATCCCGTCTGTTTTTACCCATTGTTCCCTTTGGGGAACACATTGCTTTCCAAACTAAGCATGAGAAAGAAAAACCCAAGTAATGCAATCCTATTATATAACAGTTGTGGCTTTCTGACAACATCAGAAACAATGAGAATCTGTTTCAAGCAATCTATCTATCTATCATTTGACCTGCTGCAGTCCCCAAAGAGAATGGCAGCCTCATTATATGCTGCTACTTCTATGCTGCTCAAGCCCACTCCTGCCTCTGCTTCTCCCCGAGGCATCAACACTCTAATGACTTTAAAAGATCTTGTTATCCATTGCATCAGGTACCACGAAGTGGTAGAATTCTGCCCAAGATGGGAACATCTAAGGTCTGTTCTCTTGAGACTTATGCTGATCCAAGTATGTATGTGTGTGTGTTGCTGTAGGCACCAAAAGCCACACTCAAGATCAAAGGTCCTTCATTCAAGTGGCTACCCAAACACATCCCTTCCACAAAAGACATAGGGTGTAAACAAACGGACATGGAGGCTGCCTGCCTCCAGAGCTGCTCCAGTGGTGCCCCCCACATCCACCCACTTCCAGCCCTGCCTGGGTCCACTTTAGACAGATCTGGTGGTTTTCCCGGCCTGTGGTCCACCTCTGTGGTGCCTCCCCCAAAACCATAGAATTGCAGGCAATCACCTGACACTCTAGGCTGGCTCCCGCACCTCTTTGATGCTGTTGGGGGCAACAGCCAGCTGGGCATGAAGCTGAAGTTTGGGTCTGCACAGCAGATGGACAGCAGCTCCGCTTTAGCTCAGTGCCCTGAGTTTGGCCTGCCCGCTGACTGGCAGCGCTCTGGGATGCTCCAGATTGCCATCTGAGGGGCTGCTCCAGAGCAGGTGCCGCTTGCTCCACTTGCACATCTGGCAGATTGCTTTTACATGGCTGGCCAACCCAGGGTTGAAGCAGACTGGTGTGGGCAGAACCAGGGCTGCCGTCCTTCTAAAAGTACCCACCCATACAGTCTGCAGCCGCAGTCCTGAAGGTTGATCCACCTGTTCAAGCCCTTGTGCCGGAAAGTGGCTCTATTGATTTCGATGGGACTCTGCATTGGCAGATCTGATTGCAGCAACGGGGCTGGCTGTACATAAATAATCTTAAAATCTCATTCACATCTAAATTCCCATGTGCACTGAGGTATCGTAGTCTGTCCCGACTCGTGTTCCAGTTATAAATCAGGACAAAATTTGACCCGCAGGTATATTATTATTTGTTGGTAATAGTGCAGAGGTGGGAAAATGGCAGCTCTTGGGCACTTGTACTGGAAGTAGTTGCTTGGTGGGAAAGGAGCGTCCATGTGTCTCCCCTCAGGAGCAAGACAAGTCGAGTTGCCATTTTGGATTTTGGAGCCTTCTGGGGTCCATGGGAGCATGCCCTGTGCAGCTACTGCTGCTGCCAGAGCTTGATGTCAGGTAGTAGCTGCACTTTCCAATCCCAGTGATCCAAGGCACAATCAATGTAAGGCATCTTGTGGCTCTCGGTGATATGGACATTTTGGCATGTGGCTCTTGGCTTGGGAACTTCATCCATCCTTGCAATAGTGCTTTCTAGTCAAACAAGAAGAAATTTGTCATTCCCATTTGCATTTCTCTGCTATGGGCTGATACATGCACACATATGAACATAAGAACATAAGAAGTGCCTTACTCACGTCTCATCAACTGCCTCTCTGATATCTCCATCTGGATATCCCGACGTCAACTCAAGCTCGACATGGCCAAGACTGAACTCCTCATTTTTCCTCCCTCCTCTTCCCCTAACCTGCCCATCGGCATTGATGGAGTCACCATTCATTCTGTTCTCCAAGCCCGTAGCTTGGGCTTCATCTTCTACATGCACCTCTCTTTTAAACCTTACATTGACTCTGTCACAAAATCCTGCCGATTTGCCCTCCATAACATTGCTCGGATCTGCCCCTTTCTCTCTACCTCCTCGGCCAAAACCCTTGTTCATGCCATAGTTATCTCTCGCCTCGATTACTGCAACCTCCTCCTTGCTGGCCTCCCTCGCTCTCACCTGTCCCCCCTTATCGCAATCCAAAACTCCGCTGCCAAGGTCATTCACTCTGCC
>QEPC01014730.1:2062205-2111323 GCA_003113815.1 Sphenodon punctatus | reverse complement strand
TGTCCCCTCCCTCACTCTCCCTCATTTCTCCTGCTCACCTAACCACCTTCGACCCTTCTCCCTCACTGTCCCCCATGCCTGGAACTCCCTCCCTACCCACATACGCCTTGCCCCCTCCCTCCGCTCCTTCAAATCCCTCCTCAAGACCCACTTTTTCCTTGCTGCCTTTCCCAATGCCTGCTAGACGTTCCCCATATACCTACTGTCTGCCCTCCTCTGCAAACTGCTGCAACCAACCTGATTGTAACCAAACCAAGCACATGCACCTGAGACTTCGCATCCGCTTGAATGTTTGTTGTTTGTTTGTCTTCTCCCCTGTCTCTCCCACTGTCCCCTCTCCCTGTCTCCCCCTCCTTCTCTTTTAGATTGTAAGCCACAGGCAGAGACCGGTCTATTTCTATGTTCTGTACAGTGCCAGGTCACTGTCACTGGGGAGGAGGGTGTTGGGGAGGTTGCTCTCACTCTTTCAGATACGCAGTACCAGTTTGTGAAAGGCTCTCCTGGGTCACAAGGGAAATGGGGGACTATAATGCCTGTCAGGATAGTAGGTTGGCCGTTACCTTTAATTAAAGAGAACAGGCCACTATCATCATAGGGCGCCCTGACCCAGAGAGGCTACAAGGTACCCCCCCACCTTATCACGCACACTCAGGGGAGGAACGCAGGGCCGAAGGGGAGCGTGAGGAGGAACGCAGTGAGGAGAGGGACCCACCTCTGACTGGGAGGAAGGGAAGGGGAACACACACACTCTCATGCTGTCCCAAGGGAGGGGGCCCCAAAGGGGAGGAAAAGGGGGGGGGAAACCACCCACGTTCACTGTCACGCTCTGTTCACTCTTCCAATCGCTCACGTGTCAGTCAAGGTAAGGTTGAGGGAGGAAGGTCCAAACGTTCAGCAAAGGGAGTTTGTAGCAAGCACCAAGTTCACAGGAGTCACAAGCACAAGCGCAAGGGGGGCCGGTTTCTCTGAAATCACCAGTGCCGCTCTGAGCGCGGCGCTGGCCTTTAAATTCCATGCCCCGCCCCTGTACGTGCCCGCAGCCGCTCCTAGTGGCGTAACAGCATTGGGGGCGTGGCCAGGGACGGGGCCGCAATGATAGGCGGCGTTTCCTGGTTTGGGGCTGTCGGGGGCGGAGCTGAGGTTTCTGTGGCATCCCCACGTGCTGCCGTCCTAGGCAGTGTGGCTGGGGGCGTGGTTGCTGCTCAGACGGCGTCCCGTGTTGCCGTGGGTCTTGTTGTTCCCGTCAAGCGGGATTGGTGCTGGAGGCGGTGGTGATTGACAATCAGGTTATTGGCGCTATATAAATGTTTATAATAATAATAATAATAATAATACTGGGTCAGACCAACAGTCCATCGAGCCCAACCAGTCACGGGGGCCTGGGAGAAGCACCCAACAGGTCACCATGCTATCCATTCCCTGTGGGTCATCCCCAGGCTCCTGACAGTAAAGGGTTTTGTTCCCCAATCCTATCTGGCTAATAGCTGCAAATGGAACTATCTTCCAGAAACTTGTCCAAACCTCTTTTAAACTCAGTTATACTGCTGGCCTTGACCACCTCCCCTGGCAGTAAATTCCACAGCCTAATTGTACGCTGAGTGAAAAAATTCTGTCTTTTGTCTGTTTTTACTCTGGCACCTGTGAGTTTCATGGGGTGTCCCCTAGTTTTAGTACTAGTTGAGAGGGTAAATAACCGTTCCCTAGTGTTTACAAGTTCCACACCACTCATGATTGTATAGACCTCTGTCATATCTCCTCTCAGCTGTCTCTTTTCCAAGCTGAAGAGCCTCAATTTAACAAGCCTTTCCTCATACGAGTGCTGTTCCATACCCTGGATCATTTTTGTTGTCCTTCTCTAGTTGTCCTTTTCTAGTTCCGCTATGTCTTTTTTGAGATGGGGCGACCAGAACTGCACACAATATTCAAGGTGCGGTCGCACCATTGATTTGTATAGAGGCATTATGACATCCTCAGTTTTATTCTCTATTCCCTTGCGAATAATTCCTAACATTCTATTTGCTTTTTTGACCGCTGCGGCACACTGGGCTGAGGATTTCAGTGTATTATCCACAATCACTCCCAGATCCTTTTCCTGAGTGGTAACTCCTAGCTTAGTACCCAGCATTGTGTACTCATAATTTGGATTATTTTTCCCAATGTGCATCACTTTGCACTTGTCCACATTAAATCTCATCTGCCATTTAGATGCCCAGGCACCCAGTCTTGTAAGATCTTGCTGCAGCTCCTCACAGTCTGCTCGTGTTCTGACTACTCTGAATAACTTGGTGTCATCTGCAAATTTGATCACCTCACTCTTAACACCCTTTTCCAGATCATTAATGAATACATTGAAAAGAACTGGTCCCAGTACAGATCCTTGGGGCACACCACTTTTTACATCCCTCCATTGTGAAAACTGGCCATTTAGTCCCACTCTTTGCTTCCTATCCTTTAACCAGTTACCAATCCATAGCAAAACACTACCTCCTATCCCATGGCTTTTTAATTTTCTCAAGAGTCGTTTATGTGGGACCTTATCAAAAGCTTTCTGGAAATCCAGGTACACTATATCTGCTGGGTCTTCCCTGTCCACATGTTTGTTTACGTCCTCAAAGAATCCCAAGAGATTAGCGAGGCATGACTTCCCTTTGCTAAATCCATGCCGACTCTTTGTCATTAAGCCATGTTTATCAATATGCCCAGTGATTCTGTTCTTAATGATAGTTCCCACCATTTTGCCGGGCACAGATGTCAAGCGTACCGGTCTGTAGTTTCCAGGATCACCTCTGGATCCCTTTTTAAATATTGGGGTTACATTTGCCACCCTCCAGTTCGCAGGTACAGTGCCAGATGCCAACATTAGGTTACAAATTACTACTAGTAGGTTTGCAATTTCACATTTCAGTTCCTTCAGAACTCTGGGGTGAACCATCTGACCCTGGTGAGTTGTTTGTATTAAGCTTGTCAATTTGCTCTAGAACCTCCTCCAGGGTCACGCTGATTTGTGACAGTTCATCCAATTCATCACCTACAAAGTAGGAATCGAGCGTGGGTATCTCCCCAACATCCTCCACACGCAGTGAAGACCGAAGCAAAGAACAGAGGACAGAGGTCTGAAAAGGGGAACAATAAAAGGGATTTTTCTTGCAAACGACTTTCCTGTTCAGTAGGGATGGGACTCTGGGCAAAAGTTTGGTTTTGGTCAATTTTGGTTTCGGTTCTCATGTATTTCGGTTCTTTTTCGGTTTTGGTACTATCGGATCTTTTGCATTGATTTTTGTACCGGATTTTTAACATTGCGTTTTTTCAATGGGGGACAAACCGCAATGTTAAAAATCCGGTACAAAAAATTAATGCAAAAGATCCGATAGTACCGAAACCGAAAAAGAACCGAAATTTCGGATTAACCCGAAATGGCCATTTTCAGGTACTTTCGGTTTTATCTGAAACCAAAATTCTCATCCCTACTGTTCAGTGAATTATTCTGAACCTTCTAAAAATAATGCAAATAAAATATCTTGTCTCTAGGATCCCTGCCGCTGATTTCATTATGAAAATTAAGTATTCCTTTTGCTTCTAAGGTGCTACAAAGATAAGGGATCACTAAAGCACAGTTTAAATAATAAAAAAAGTCCATTCATGACCTTGACTTCACATCCACAACCACTCAAAAATAATTTTATATTATATTTTATCGATATACAGTTCATGTGTATATTTGAAATTATGCATTCAATCCAAAAAGAAACTGCTTTTGAAGGTACATCAAGCTGCTTGATCAGAACATGCAGCGAGTTGCTTGGAAGCCATAAAGAATTATTATTATTCTATTTGGCAAGGAAAAAATAGCTTGATTCTGCTCTTAGATTTTTACACTGTGGTAACTTCATTCCGACCCTCTTCACTTACATCTAATGAAATCTTGGGTAATAGCCTGTCACAGGGTGGGGCCGCCAGGGGGTAAGTTGCTGCACGATTAGACACAATCAGCAGTCTCAGTCAGGGAATTAGTTTAGAGTGTCCTTTATTTCACAGTGCACCTTCACAATCGTCTCTCCGGTTAGGCAGCCTCTGTCTGTGTGCCTTACACAAAGCCACTGCACCCCTGTTTTACTGGAAGGGCTCCCAGCAGTCTCTCAGATACCTTTCTATACGCCAGGAGCATTCAAGTCCCTAGCTGGGCTTAGCTCAGAGCTCTCCTTAACTTTCCTGTCTCCTGGCTCCTACTGAGCCGCCTTACACTGTCTACCCACTCGGCTGACTTTCCTTTACACTTACAGGCTCCTTCTGCAGCTTCCCTGCAAGCCTCTTAGGCCGTTTTTAGATGATTTTAGACCGTGCTTCTTGTGAAAAAATGCCGGGAGCATTTGAAAAATCGACCCGGTAAAACGCGGACGGAAAAGCATGCGTGTTCCCCCTTCCGGGCGCGTGATTGCCGGGAGTTATCGTCTGATCCCGGCTCCTGGCATTTTTTCACAACAAGCGTGAGCGCGGCCGTGATCAACTAAAAACAGCCTTAGTGCTCTCCAGCCCTCTCTGACTTCCTCTGGCTCTCTCTAGTTCTCCCTGGCTTCCTCTCTGGCTACGCTGGTTGGGCTGCTCTCTTATATAGCTGGAGTCCCACCCAAACACTCTGACTTCCTGTGGCAGCCATTTTGGGACTAGCCAGTGGTCATTTTAAATCTGTTTCAAGACATACCAGTGCCTTGTGGCTCTTCCCTGCCACACAGCCCAATCCCTAAAGCAGGGGCGGGGAACCTCCCTCCCGGGGGCCACTTTGGGAGCTTGAACAAGCTCCGAGGGTCGCACAGAAGTTGAGGCGGAAGTGCTTAAGGGATGCACTCAAGGAAAAGAGGGCCTAAATCATAAATCTGTGCTATGGGAACTGTTCCCTATCCTTGTTTGCATGCCCTCATCTCTGTTCCCTTCCCTTCCCTTGAGCTCAGTTTTTCAGTGATTGGAGGTAAGAGGGGCTAGACCCAGGAAGTGGAGAGGGGCCACATAAAAACTTGCCGCAGGCCGCATTTGCCCCTGGGCCTGAGGTAAACCCTGCCCTAAAGCATTCCAGCACAAACTCCCGTATCAGACTGTAAGCAAGATTATAGCCAGCACTCTACAATGGAGTTTGTTTATTCATTAATTTTTTTATTTGGACTTATTCTGAGGACTCAGGGTAGGTTACAAAAGATAACCAAAATACAGTATATGTGTAATCTCTCTCCTAAGATACTTCCTGTGCCCAAAGCCTATCCCTGCCCACCAAATCTGTGGCCAAACAGAAAGGTCTTATGCTGCCTCCAGAAGGTGCTCAAACACAGGCTTTGATGAATTTCCAAGGGAAGGGAGTTCCAAAATAAGGCTGAGATGAGAGCAAGTGTTCCTGTTCCACAGGGAAATACCAACCTTTCGGGAGTGCTTGCTAGCATTGGTCAGTACTTCATCAGTCTCCAGTGATTCTGCACTTCCACCATTGTCGATATTGGTGTCTGATTTTACAGCATTTTCTTCATTTTCTGGCATTTTTCATTGTTTTTGTCATATTTTGTCATTATTGGGACTTTTAATCACTTTCCGGGACTTTTACGGCAGTTTTACAGCACTTTTACAACACTTATATGGCAATTTCCATCACCCCCCCAGCACTTAGTCAACACGCTTGTGTCTCCACATCCCCCAGGCACACAGGTGGCTGAGAATCAGCCCATAGCAGCTGTGTTTAACTCATGAAAAATAAAGTCAAATGAAAACAGTGGAAAAGCTGGTAAGTTTCTGCATTATGTGAATGAAGGCAAATAACCTGTTTCCGGCAGAAACAGCATTCACTGTGATTTGTCATTTCAGGCCTGTTCCAGAACTGTGGAGCAGCAGCCGAGAAAGCCTCATTGGGCCCAGCCCTGAACCCTTGGCCTCTGGGTTGTGGTTCTTTTCCTCCCTGAACCACCACCTGGCTTGTTTAGGCTTTGATTTTTCCCTTGTATTCTCTATTTCTCCTCTCTTTCTTACCTATTGGTAGCGACACTCGCCCAAGTTCCTGATTGGCCCGGCCCCAACCTGCTTATGAGGCAGGCTGGGACACACAGGAAGTTGGCAGAGCATCTGTTGAGGCTTCCCTTGTTGTTGATGTTTTGGCCCCACCCCTTGAACTGGTCTCTGCCGCTATCCAGGTTATATCTTTCCTTGTGTTTAGAGTGTGCCCCTCCTTCTCGTCCCTCTGCCTGTTCCAAGCTTTGATTGCCCCCTTGTTGTTTCTCAGCCTCCTCCTTGCTGTGTTACCTGCGTGTTGTTCCTCTTCTAGTTGGTACCATCCTAGTCCTTCCTTTGACCCCTAGCTGTACGTCAGGCCTCTCCCTGCTTATCCATCAGGCTTGTTTCTAGTTTATTTATTATTAATTATTATTATTTATTAAAAGCATTTAGTATCCCGTCCCTCCTGCCACAGGCATCTCGGGGTGGCTCACAACAGTGTACCTCAACAATTAAAATCATAAAACTATAAAACATACTATCACACCCTCATCCCTCTCCTCCCCCCTTAGTTGCCTGCTAAGTGGTGATTGATCCCACCATAGCCCTTTGTGCCCTCTAGTGTCTGGTGTGTGTTGTTCAGTCTTTCGGTTACCTTTCATGGTTACTGTTGCTTGTGTCCTGCCTTGTGACCCACGGCCTTCTTAGCCCCACAAGTGTCCCGTAGAGTTTGGGTGGTTCCTTGCATGCCGAATGCTTAGTCCCCCTCCATAGCTCATGTCTGCTTGCCCTTACCTCGCTCCATGTCTTGTCCCCTTATCCTAGCTGGTGCCTGCCTGATTCATTTCGTGTTACAGTCTGTGCCATGTCCCCTTTCTAGCTATGCCTGATTGTCTTTGCTTGGTGTCTTCTCCTCCTTCATAGTCTCCTGGGTTTCCCTAAGACATTTTTACACAAGCCTTGTTTCTCTTGGACTTCTGAAGTCTGGGAGAAACCAACTCATGTGAGTGTGTGTGTGTGTGTGTGTGTACTAGATGTTCAACCAGAAGTCAGCCAAGCACCATTGGAAACAGCGGGCAGTTGTGAACTAGTGCATGCTTAGAGAGCTGGACTTGTTAAAACCTCAATATTGAGGTTTTACAAGTCCGGATCTTCAAGCATGTGCTAGTTGGCCAGTGCCCTCTGTTTCCAATGGCGCCCGGCCAACTTATGGTACCAGGGATGAACGTCAAAGCCCCCTCCCCTGTGTAACGTTGTTTCTCCTGGACTTTAGAAGTCTGGGAGAATTGAGACTTGTATAAAAACTGCCCTAGTGTCTTCCCATTCCATCTTTGTCTCGCTCGGCGCCCTCCTATCCCCGTGCTTCACTGAGTGCTTTCCAGACTCTCATTGCCACTGTTGATCCTCTCTGTGTCCCAGCTGCACTCTTGCTGTGCCTGTGGTATCTTTCCTAGTCCTTTCACCTGCCTTGTGAATCCCGTTAGCTCCCTCCATCCTGTTTCTGAAAACTTGTCTCTGTGGTGTACCTCAAGGTTGAAGATTTGTTCCACTGCCTTGTTGCTGTTCTCTAACTTGCTCCCTCTGTTCTTGGAAGGCTTCTACTTCTGAGGGATGCAATTCCTGACCTTCTATTGAGGTAGTTCCTGATGAGGTAGATTCCTCTGGCACCAGCCTTATGGCCTTGCCTTTATTCCGTCCTGAGGGAACAGTGACCCTGTGACCGCTCCCTGAGGTACTGATCCTGAGAATACTTATTGTTTCCGGAAGCCCGTGTTCCTGACAATTGTGGGCCTTAGCTGCATGTAGTTGGCACCATGATGGAATTAGCAGGATGATGTTCTCGGATGGCCTTAAGGACCATGATGGAATGTAGGAGAGGAGAAGATATGTTGGGCCCAAGCCATTTAGGGCTTTGTAGGTCAAAAACAGTACCTTGAATTGTGTTTGGAAATCTATTGGATGCCAGCGCAGAATCTATAGACAGGTTTAATATGCTCCCAGAGACCCTCCCTCATCAGATTAGGCAGATAAGTGCAGATCTGGAAATTAAATATCTTATCTACTTCACACTACAAATACCTGATGTCACATCTGCATTTGCATTCATTGCCATTTCCAAAGTTTTATTCTCATCTTCATAAACAGAGTCAGTTTCAAAACTATCTGAATGTTTAGCAATATTTAATTCCCCAGCTTTCTCAATATGACTGCCATAACATTTTAGATAAGGCTGGGCTGTATTTTTAGACTCTCCATTCTGAGAGAGTGCAGGTCAAATATTAAAGTTACAATAAAAGGGAAAAAAAAGGTTTAAATATGGAGGGACCAATTTCAAAATATTTCCAAAATATGGAAGCCCTAATTGCAAAATAATTAAGAATTTGCTAATCCTGGTGAAAAATGAAAGCACTGTTTAAAGGACATTTAATTTTGGAAATAATGCTGATGAAATTATTTGGGCAACAATTTTAAACCTTGCTCTAATTAATGTATCTGTTCTCTAAGTCAATTTTGTGTCTATGACCAATACATCCAAAGTCATATTAATAGACTCTTGGAGAATGAATTCCCCACACTAAAGCTTTTGATGATTTTTCACTAAATTGCAGAAAGTAATTTAGAAAGTCCAGGCACCGCATGCAGATCCTCACTTTTTACCGTCGCTCAAACAAAAGCATTTGTCAATAATGAACCATGCAGGCCTCACTATCATTTTCTCATTTTGAGGGCTGGTGGGAGTTTGCAAGCATAGCAAAGCGTAGCAGGGTACCAACTAATCAAAAACCCACCTCGATTTTTATGTGCACTTGTCAGCCTGCATTTCCCCATAGCCCTGCAGGACTGGTGGAAATCAGTGCTGAAAGGGTGTGTAATGTATCTTGCAGCTGCAGGGCCTGGCCCCAAATCCCATTAATCACAGCTTGATGTGAAGAAGGACTCTCCCTCTGCACGCCTTCCCTGGCTCTTGTCTAGCTTATAGCCACGTTGACATTAGCTAGTGGACACAGCGTGTATGTGCCCTTGGATTCCTCGAGTGGAGGAGGAATCCAGACCATTTAGGATAAATCTCTCGTCTGACTTCCTGCCCTTCACAGGTTTTAGACTGTATGTAGAAGAGGTGGCTGAATGGTGGCATGGGAGCCACATGGGGCTCTTGCAAAGTTTAAATATGACCCTTGGTCAGTATCTGTCCTGGGTCCCATGCTGCCTCCATGCTGCACTTGAGTCTTTGCACCTCGATCTAGACCTGAACCAAACAGTCAAATTATGATTTGCTGTTTATATCCTCCATTCCAGATGGTTTGGCGATTATTCAGCCATAAATGGATTCCTGCAATGGCTAACTGACAGGAAAAGCATTATGGGTAAGTGGCCAACAAAGGCATTATGGCCAAGAAGTGGCAAAGGCATTATGGGCAAGTAGTATAGTTATGGCAAACATCAATACGGGACATGGCAATATGGTAAACCACACGCTGTGGTATTATTTATTTATTTAATAAAGTTTATGGCCCCTTTCAAACGGGCTGCGGTGGGTGTGCGCCCATTTCCACGGGTGCACACCCATCTCCACCACCTCCACCCATCTCCATGCATGGAGTAACTGGCATTGGAGCCCATTGCTCCGCGCGTGGGTGATGGGTGGAGCATGGGAGCACACATGCACCCCCACCTTGGGCGCCGTTCCTATGGGTATAGCCATCCCTCCTGCATCTGCCATTCCTACAGTCACCCATGTGGAGGGGGGGGGGGGGAGACACCCATGTGAAAAGGCTCATTATTCCGCCCTTCCCATTATGGCTCAGGGCGGCTTACAATCAATAAAAACATCTTAAAAATCCCCATAACCTTTCCACAACCCTTCCCTAACCCCCACTGCCACCCAATCCCACCCAACCCTATCCGACCCTATCAAACACCTGGTCGAATAGAAAGGTCTTGCATCACTTCTGGAAGATGAGCAGGCTCGGGCTTAGACAAACCTCCAAGGGGAGAGGGTTCTATAATCATGGGCCAGGCACTGAGAACACTGCTCTGCGTGCCTTTGCTGTAGAAAACTCATGGGCAGATGGTACCTGCAAGAGGGTGCTCCTGGCTGACCTCAGAGGCCATGATGGGACGTGAGGGATGAGGCAGTCTTTCAGATACTTGGGGCTGAAGCGGTTTAGGGCTTTATCGGTCAAAACCAGCACCTTGAATTGTGCTCAGCAAGCTCTTGGTAGCCAGTGCAGACTCTGGAGTACTGGCGTAATGTGCTCCTGGTGAGCCACCCCCGACAGAAGATGGGCGGCCGTGTTCTGCACCAACTGCAGCTTCTGAATAGTCATCAAGGGCAGCCCCGTGTAGAGCGCATTGCAGTAGTCTAGCCTGGAAGTGCCAAAGGCACAGACAACAGTGGTCAAATCCAAATCTGATAAAAAGGGTTAGGAGCCTTCTCACCCGATGTAATTGGTGAAAAGCACTAGTAGTTAAGTATACTTAACTACTAGCGCTCTAGGTCACCATCGCAACCTGGCAATCCAGGTGCAGCAATGGATCCAAGAGCACCTCGAGAATGTGACCCCAAGTGACCAAAGGATGTCGGACCCCATCAATAGCTCTAACTCCAGGTGGCGACATCCAGGATTTAACAGGCTATTCACCGCGTGGAAGAGCTCCGCTGAACAGCACTTGTCATGTGGTAACACCGTAAACTGGTAAAATAGTTAACTAGTTAACCCACCAAACAATACACGAATACTGCTTGTTGTAAGGCTGGACTAGATAAGAACGGTTAAGCACTTTGAACATTGAAAGGGCTATAGAAATGATAAATATTATTAATATATATTTTTTTAAATGCCATAGTCATTTTCAAACGACTTTTCCAAATATGTAGCAATTATAGATCAGTCTCATTAAATAGCGTGTAAATCAGTGTAACTACTTAGACTTCAGCGCACCTACCCCAGGCGGATGTACCAGTGGGAGAGCTGAATGTTGGCTCCCTTCTAAGAGTGATGGACGATGTCCAAAACGTTCCCTTCAACACAGAGCAGATATGGCACCCCTTCCTCCCCATTTGCCAGCAATTTTGGAAGGCTTTTTGCATTCACAGCCTCGCCTCACAGCCATTAAAGTAACAACGACTCATTTGGCATTAGCAGCCCTGATGCACAACAGACAGCAATCTAGGCACGAAGAATATTATCCATCAAAGTTAGCATCCAAAAATATACAAAAGAAAGTTTGGGATAATTAATATATTATAGCGAAAGTCTAAATCACCAAGAGGAAATTGCAGAATGTGGGTGTCGTGCTGCTACCTGTTGCCTAGCAATGCTGCCTGTGTGTGGCATAAGATTGATAGATATCACCCACTCAGATCGCTGGATTCCGACCTTCACCACAGTCTTCTCACATGGAAACACTGCCAAGAAAGAGTAAGAGCAGATGGAGAAGAGAAACACCACAGGGCCACCTAATCTCGTGGACTCCCGCATAATAATAGTCAGCAGATTAGTTCAGAAACAATGTGCTGCTAAATTATTTCCCCCCAAAGCCTGTGTCATTATAAAAACTTTAAAAAAATAAAAATAAATTCTAGTTAGATCTATTTGGGTCGTGCAAGTCGAGATGATGCTATCCCAGAATTAAAATGGCAATCTAATTTAATAATTTTTAGTGACTCAGAGCACATTACCTCTAAGTGGGATGAACAGAAAATTCTCAGATATTATACATAATTATGATGTTATTATAGTGTTCCCGATAGCAATTGTTAAAGTTAAGGTTAAGACGCAGCGCTACCTTTTTAGCAACTCCCTAACTTTCTCAGAATATACCCTTATTCTGTACTGAAATGTTTCCGTGCTCTGGCTTAGTTTAAAGACAAATTATTATTATATATATAAAGTTATATATATAAAGTTTATTGCATAACACAAGTCATTGCAAAAGACATACACAACACAAAGCAATCATGAATGAATGAATAAAGTTTAATGTTTAGCTACTGCCATAACATACAGAAATAAACACAACACAAAACAAACCAAAACCAAACAGAGAACAGAAGTATCAAGATACTTTAATAAAAAGTTCAACAATCCCAAGGATCCTTATAAGCCCTATTACTAGAAAAAGACAAAATCAGATCTGACAGGACTACTTAGCCCGGCGAACATTATATAAAAAGAACGCCACCTTCCCAGATAATACTTCCTCCTGCCCAGCAAGGCAAACTCGCCAAGTAGCTGGGTTGCAAATAGTAATAAAAGGGGCCAACCATTTGGCCCGAAGATCATGCCACCTAGAGCAGTGGAGCAAAACATGTTCAAGGGAACCAACTGGACCAGCACACTCGCATACACACAGCGAGGGATGCAACCTCAGGAGCTGTCCCTCAGTGGTAGCCGTAGGGAATATGTTCATCCGTGCTAGCGTTAGGCATCTATGGAGCTGGTGGGGCAGCTGAAACTGAAGGTAGGGAGGAGGTAACCGCCGGTTATCATATAAGTCCAGGAAGTCTGCCAGGGAGGTCTTGCCTCAAAGGAGGGTCAATTCCTCCTGAAAGCTAATATCCTGGATTCTCTGTCTTATACAAAGCAATCATATTAAAACCCCAAACCAAAACATGAAACTCATTCATTAATACCGAGTAGTGGGAGATATGCATTAATAATCCTGCTATCCTAATCCCCGTAAAACTCCCACACAGAAATGACAGCCGTACCTAGTTCTTTTGGAGTTTATAACACTGAGCAGAAATTTTGCCACTCTCTCAGTATTTCCTTTGTCAATAGAAGTGTCACCAAGCTAGCACTATAGACCTATCTGGAAATTCTTTTACTAACGGGACTAACAGCTTCTCACGGGCTTCCAAATAGCACTCACATCCTAAAAGAATATGGTCCATAGTATCCACACAAGCTAGCGAACAACTGCAACGCCGGTGGGCAAAAGGAATACCTTGGAGTCGCCCCTCAGATAATACAGATGGAAAGATATTCATCCTAGCCATAGTTAGAGATCTTCTGGCCGGCAGTCCCAAATCATATTCCAGATAAGGCATAATATCCAAGGAGTTATTAAGTAAGCCTAAAAAGCGACCCAGAGTCTTTTTCCCTCTTACTGTAGCAATGTCTTCCTGATAGGCTATACCTGTAATTCGCTGTTTAACCAGTTTTCTAGCTCCAGCATATCCCAAGGTAGTCAGCATAGCAGGAGAGAGGCCGATATTTTTTTTTATCATCATTTCAATCCATGGGTTATTGAATCGGTCCACCAATACCAATATAGAGAGAGGGGCAGCCAATCCGAAGTGGAGTCTCAGCCAGTATCCTAGAGTCAATATCCAAATCTGAGCTTCTAAAGTTAACATTCCACACTCTAGCCTAACTGCGCAACTTGGAGCACTGTTAGATATTGCCAGACTAGATCTAAGAAATCTGGTCAAGAGGTGCTCCAACTTTTTAATTTTCCTAACTGCCCCAAACTGGGCTCCAAAAAACAGCTGAGACAAACACTTCATTTTGTATAGGGTTACCAGGTGTCCCCCTCTGGATCTAAAATAGTGGCATATTGACCTCCCTACAGATCCAGCCTGCCTTATCGCCATATCTGCATGTGCTGTCCAGGCACCATTCGATTGAAAGACAAGCCCCAGATAATTTATACAGCCTAACTTGCTCAATTTGGTGGCCATCTAAATGCTAGTTATAAATTCTCTGTTTGAGTGAGAAAGTCATTACCTTGGTTTTCCCATAATTTATTTCTAGGTAATTCTGTCTACAAAACTGGCCAAAGGCTACTAGTTGCCTGCGCAATCCCACCTGGGTTCTAGACATTAGCACCGAGTCATCCGCATATAAAAGAGAGGCCACCTCAATATTTCCTAACCTAGGAGGGTGATTTAAGGAAGATGAAATGGCCCTGATCACATCATTCACACAGAAATTAAATAAAATAGCAGCCAATACACATCCCTGCTTCACTCCTCTCTCTGTTTGAATCTGCCCTGATAAGGAGTCTTCCTGATTTAATCTGACACGCAAAGTCGTGTCAGTATATAATCTCTGAATCAGGAATAGCAATCTTCTGTCAATTGCTGTCATGGTGAGTTTCTGCCATAGATGGGCCCTGGAAACCAAATCAAAATCTGATCGGAGGTCAAAAAAAGCTGTGTAGAGGCCTGTCTTATGATATTTTGGTCAGATGATCCAGGACTAAACAATGGTCATTTGTTGAATGACCTGGTCTAAAGCCATTTTGTTCATCCTTTAGTATCTTATTCTCCTCCAACCAACCCTCCAATTTCCCAGACAAGTACCTGGCATTAGGGATTTGCGAACAGAATCAAGTTCAGAAATTCGGTTCGGTTCAGTTCAAAAATTGAGTTCGGTTTGGAAGTTCAGTTCGGTCGACCGAACTAGTCAAGTTCGGTCAAATTCCGAACTTCCAAACCGAGTTCATACATTCAAAACCGGTGTTTTAAGCTGTTTTTGGCCTTCCGAACTGGTTCAGATTCGACCGAACAGTTCGGTTGAATTTGAGTTCAGTTCGAAAGTTCAGTTCAGTCGACTGAACTAGTCGAGTTTGGTCTGAATTCTGAACTTCCGAACCGCGTTCGCACATCCCTACCTGGCATAAAGTTTGCTTACTACACTGAGGAGGCTAATAGGCCTGTAGTTTTTTGCCTCGGAGAGAGACCCTTTCTTATGAATCAGCACAACTATCGCCTGTTCCCAGCCTCCTGGCAGCTTCCCGGACTGGTTAATTCCTGTGAATAGGGCAGCCAGTGCCGGAGTCCACCATGTCTTATTTGGATATCATATATGGATATCATATATCATATATGGATATCATAGGAGCCTGGGTCCGGGGAGTAGAGTTTTGAGAAGTAAGCATCCCAATCCTCCATAGGGACTCTAGCTGTAATGGTCTCACTTTTACTTTCCCCAATACCTCTGATCAGCTTCCAGAACCGGGCAGAGTTTTTCTCCTGGGCTGCCTTTGCAATCCTGCCCCAGAATTTCAAATAAAAAGCCTTTTTCTTAGCCATAAGTAATTCTCTATATGTAACTCTAACCTGTATCAATTCCTTACGGTGGGTGGCTGCATGGCTGAATCTAAATTTGCGATAAATAATTATCAGCTTTTTCCTTAGCAGGAAACATTCACCATCAAACCAATCATTCCTGGGTATCTTAGTGGTTCTATGGCCGCTTAACTCAGACTTTATTAAAAGGGATTCTATGCCATCCAGAATATTCTTATATTCCCAAAGAAGTTCCTCCATATCCCGTGCCTTTACTAACCCCATAAGCCATTTCTTCCCCTCCAAAGAGAGGAGGAGAGACTTCATCTGGATCTCTAAATTTGCATCCCATTTGGCTCTACGCCTACCTTGGGTCAGCATAGGGTGTGCAGCGAACCCTATATTAGGGTCACACAGAAAAGTTGTCTCAAAGCACATTGTAATTGGAAAATGGTCACTGCATGCTTGATATGCTCCCTTAAACCATTTCACACAGTTGATCAAATCTAAGGAAACTACTGCGAAGTCGATAACACTACAAACCCTAGTGGATAAGTGTGTTATTTATCCTGGGTAATCACTCTCTATTCTTCCATTTAATAGATACAAATCCACTTTGGACAGAGCCTTAGTAAAAAAACAAAACACTTTTATTTAGGCCCAGATCTTTCGATCTTCTTTCCATCAAGGGGGAATGGTCATCCAGCATCCAAAGACCGCCATATTGATACAAATCCATATCAGATTTGCCAAGGCGGGCATTCAAATCCCCTGATGGTATTATCTTTATGCTAGGGTAAGTTTCTTTGATAGCCTCTATCAGGTCTACAAGTACATCCCAGGGGGGGAATATATGCGCTTATCAGTGCCATTGTATACCCAGGAAGTGTTACTACTACACCACAGAAGAAGGAAGAAACGTTTGGGAGTGGGGTATACATCGCAAGTAATGAGACTGAAATAAAACAGGCACATCCTCCACTAGGTTGTCCCTTCGTAGTATTATTATTATTATTAACAAATATTTATATAGCGCAAGCAGTGTACCTGGCACTTTACAAAGTAATAAAATAGACACGGTCCCTGCCCCTAGGGCTTACAATCTGAGAGACAGGAGCTGGGGGAGAGACTTAGGAAGGGGAACAGAGGGAGAGACAAGGGGTCTAACATTCATGAAGATGCGAGGTCTCAAGTGCACGTACTTGGCTTGGTTACGATGAGAATGACAGCAGGCAGGTCCATGTTGCAAGGATAAGGGTAAACCGATCGTAGGTATAGGAATAGTGGCTCAGCAGGATAAAGAGTCAGACAGAGCAGAGCGAAAGAGGTGAGTTTTAAGGAGAGATTTGAAGGTATGAAGGGAGGGGGCAAGGCGGATGTGGACAGGGAGGGAGTTCCAGGCATGGGGGGCAGCAAGTGAGAAGGGACGAAGGCGCTTAGGGGAGCAGGGAAGGCGTGGAAGGGTGAGAGAAGGGACAGAGGAGGAGCGAAGTGCACGGGCTGGAGTATGGAGGGCGATAAGTGCAGAGAGGTAGGGGGGAGCAAGGTTGTGAAGAGCTTTATAGGTGAAGACTAGGAGCTTGTGCAGGATTCGTTCAGGAAGGGGAAGCCAGTGAAGCGAAGAGAGGAGGGGCTGCACATGGTCGAAGCGACTGGCGAGGTAGATGACCCTGGCAGCAGAGTTTTGGACAGAGATGAGGGGAGAAAGGTGAGACCGGGGAAGGCCAGTGAGAAGGAGGTTACAGTAATCGAGGCGAGAGATGACCAGAGCATGAACAAGAGTTTTGGCAGACGAGACAGAGAGAAAAGGGCGAATCTTAGCAATGTTATGGAGGGAGAAGCGACAGGATTTAGCAACAGAGTCAATGTAGGGTTTAAAAGAAAGGGGTGAGTCAAAGATGAAGCCTAGGCTACGGGCTTGGGGGACAGGCAGGATGGTGACTCCATCAATAGTTATTGACAGTGAGGAAGGAGAGGAAGGATGAGGGGGGAAGATAAGGAGTTCAGTTTTAGCCATGTTGAGTTTGAGTTGACGTTGAGACATCCAGGTAGAGATGTCAGAGAGACAGTTGATGAGACGAGCTTGAACAGAGGGAGAGAGAGAGGGAGTAGAGAGATAGAGTTGAGTGTCATCAGCATAGAGGTGGTATTGGAAGCCATGGGAGGCAATGAGTTTGCCTAAGGATGAGGTATAGATCGAGAAGAGGAGAGGGCCAAGAACAGAGCCTTGAGGAACACCAACTGAGAGGGGGAAGGAGGAGGAGGCGGAGTTGGAGAGAGACACATTAAAGGAGCGGTCAGAGAGGTAGGAGGAGAACCAGTTATGGACAGAGCCACAAAAGCCAAGGGAGTGAAGGGAATCCAGCAAGAGTGAGTGGTCAACAGTATCGAAGGCAGCAGAGAGATCAAGGAGGACAAGAATGGAATAGAGACGTTTAGATTTAGCCACCAGAAGATCGTTGGTGATCTTAGCGAGAGCAGTTTCAGTAGAATGAAGGGGGCGGAAGCCAGATTGGAGGGGGTCAAGGGAGGAGTTGGAGGATAGGAAGTCAAGGCAGCGGGAGTAGACAACACGTTCAAGCAGCTTGGAAGCAAAAGGAAGGAGTGAGACAGGACGATAGCTAGAAGGGTCAGAGGGGTCAAGAGTGGACTTTTTGAGAATAGGAGAGACTGTGGCATGTTTGAAGGCAGAAGGGAAAGAGCCAGTAGAGAGGGAGAGGTTGATGATGTGCAGGAAGGAAGGGGCGACAGTGGGAGTAATGGAGGTGAGGAGGCGGGAAGGAATGGGATCAAGGGGGCAAGTGGAAGGGTTGGAGGAGGAGAGCAGAGAGGAGATTTCCTTAAGGGAGGCAGGGGAGAAGGAGGACATGAGAGAAGGAGGGGGAGGAGGGAGAGGGGTGGGAGTGGGAAGAGAGGAGTGGGAAGCGATGTCGAGGCGGATCTTGTCTATCTTGGAGGTGAAGAAGGAGGCAAGATCCTGAGCAGAAAGGGAAGAAGGAGGGGGAGGACAGGGAGGCTTGAGGAGGGAGTCAAAGGTAGAGAACAGGCGGCGAGGGTCCCGAGAACAGGACTCAATGCGGGAGGCATAGTAGTGTTGTCTAGCAAGGGAGATAGCAGAAGTAAGGGTGGAGAGACAGAATTTGAATTGAAGGAAGTCAGCGTGAGAATGGGATTTGCGCCAGAGTCGTTCAGCAGCACGAGTGCAAGAATGGAGGTGGCGGATACTAGGGGTGAGCCAAGGACAGGAGTTGTGGGAGAAGGCAGGGCGGGAAGATGAACTGTACCAGATGAACTGGTGTCCAAACAGAAGCCATCATACACTACCAGGGGAATCATACCTTGATGCCAGGTTTCCTGGAGGAAAACTATATCAAAGAATGTAAAAAAATCCTAGGAATTCCCGATCACATGGTTTCCAGCTATATTCCAGGATACCATTCTAATCTGGTGTCTTAGTCACTCCGAGTTCTCTCCTACTGCTTGGGGGATCACCGCTGGTTGACAATCCTCAGTATTAATAAGATCCCCTTCCTCTAAATTCCACCTCAAAACAGAGTCTAGGGGGCTCAGTTGCCCAATAGTACCACTCCCAAGGACCTCTCTAAGTGGGAGATGTTCTCCAGCCCTCTCCCCACTACCGGGGGTGCTGGATGGGTTTCCAGCCACCCCCATAGCACCGGAGCCAAAAACATATAAAGAGATACACTCTCTCAATAAGGGCCCCAGGTCTTTTACCCCAGAGATAGAAGGGTCACCATCACAAGAAGGGCCCTCAGGATATTGTTTCACTGGGGAATTTCCCCCTATTTCTAAACAATCAAGGACCCTATTGGCGTCCCATTAGGAGCTTGTGAGTGCCTCATTACTCACCCCTGGATTCCCTATATACTCCTTCCCAGGGTTCAATATTCCATCTACTGTTACAAAACTGCCCTCCTCCTCCCCAGAAATCACCAATATCTCAGGGGATTTCTGTCGTCCCTGTTGGGACATCCTCTGCACCTTTGGATTTAATATACTTAATTTCCATGTATACCCTGCTCTTCTTGGGCCTTCTGAGGGGAGGTCCCCCTAGTTCCACCTCTTTCAGTCCCAGCGGCCCCCGGACTGGGGAACTACATTCCCATGAGATAAGTCTCTTATGCTTTTGTTTTCCCTTCACTGAGTTATGTTTATTTCTCCATGCTGAAAGTTTTCCCTACCTTGGAGGGCTATATCCCCAACAGGCTCCAGCACTGGTTCACCCACCACAACCTCCATCGTATCTTCCTCCTCAATTTGCTGCACCCCATGCTGAGAGGGAGAATATACCCCCTCTCCTATGGGCATCGGGGGAGATTTAACTGACAGGGTCTCCATCCCCAACTTCTTACATTCAATAACGTTACCCCTGCAGCCAGAACGAGCTACCTTATCAAAATTTAAAGGAATTAGATTGGGATTGTCCCGATCATTTATAAGAGCCTTACTTTGAGTCCTTATACCTCTAGCATTCACATGCCCAGTGCAGTAACTCTTATCTTGTTCCTGTCGTGCTCTCACAAAGATCCTGGCTAAGTGAACACCATAACTAGCTAATAGGTTCACGTTTCCAAATTAAGTTAGCATAATACACCCTCCTAAAAGAAACCACACAACTACATCTGCATAATCCCATATACGTAATCCTTAAAAATTGAATATCACCTGAGTTAATCGGCTTCTGTATCAGGAAGCTTAAATGTCTGGCAATTGACTCAGCTGTATCCCAAGAAGGGAATACTCCATTGGGAAGGGGATAAGTCGTGAAGGCAACCGCTTCCCTACATAGGGAGAGTTCTTGCCTCTGGAGTGTAAAGGTGTTCTGTGGGATATCACTAGGCTGCAATAGCAACTTACTCGGCCCACCAACCCTTCGCTTATCCCTTTCTTCTTTGCCCAAACTTTTAATAAAGGTCATAGACCTCTCTTTATTTACCAAGTTATCAGTGGGAGGGACAGATAACCTGCCTCTAGATATGTCCCTTTCTTCAATAATACTTGTAAGGGTCTTAGGTTGTGCAAAGATAAGTTGGAGGGTTTTATATATTAAGGAGGTCTGCTCCGCCATGAGTTCCAGAGTTTCTTTCTCTCTAGCATCCTCTGAACCCCCTCAAGCTAAGTTCCCCAAAGATTCTGAATTTAGTACTCCCTTCGCAATCTTGAGGTTTAGATGTTGGTTTGGCTTTATAATTGGAGTGTCCCCACCCAATGCCTCGAGAGGGCTACAGGAGTTAGATAAAACAATAGGGTCAGATTTAGACCCGGGTCCTTCCATTGGCGTCTCAGTTCTCTTTGGGAATTGGAAAAACATGTCTAGTTTCCTCTGTTTTGCAGGGAGAGGGTGTAAATGTCCCTCTACAAAGTGTCTTTTCGATCGCGAGGACATTTTGGATAGTTCTATCTCTTTTCAGAGATCTCAGGTGTATTGCTCTTTGCTAACCATGGCGAGGCTTGGCTCCTGGTGAGTAAATGCTTTGCTGTTTGCAGAGCTGACCGTGGCGAGGCTTGGCTCCTGGTGAATGAATGCCTTGCTCTTTGCAAAGCTGATCGTGGGGGGAAAAAAAAAAGAAAAGAAGAGGAACAGCCGTCATGAGGCCATCACCGAAGGCTGTGTGCACAAGGGACGCTGCCCTTTGGCACGTGCCAATGGCACAGCCGTAGGTGCTGGGCTCGCTTAAAAGCCCCATGGCCGGAAGTAACAGGGCAGGGCTCCCTGTGAATCTGACAGATCAGCTGCAATCCTTCAGGTAATAAGCAAAGGCACAGGAACAAAGTCCACTGGGGGTTACTCCTTCTTACTCTCCTCGTGCCTCAAGGTGGTCCGGTAGTCACAGATTTGCAGGCAGAGGCTTTCGCAAGGTCCCTGCTGTCCAACACTTTTCTCCCACACCCCTCCTCGCTTGTAATACGACAAATTATTATTTTTGAAAGTTCCATCAGAATTGGTTCAGCCATTTTTTAAAGATGTTCTATCGGAAAATTCTGGACTTGCCTAGGAAAGCATAGGGATCTCAAATGAGATGCGTTTTAAAGTCCTCGTTAGAGCAAGAAAAATATCCAGGTTTGAATAAAATGAGCTCAGTGATTTTGAAGTTAGGAACTTCTAATGCTTTTCACATATGCCCAGTTGAACTTCGATGCAGTTTTATCTGATTCCTTAAAGAGAAAATGGATTATAATATTGGAATGCACTGAGGCACTCAACAATGTCAGGACTTCCGAGTTACAAGAAGCTTTGTGTGTTTCATTGAATCCATTGTCTAAAGGGGACTACCAAGGCATCAACATTTTCTTAATTAAAAACAGCACAAAATGCTAGAAAACTGAATGAAGGGCTAACCAGATAGACATAATAGAGTAGAGGTGGGCAAATGGCTTCATGGGAGCTACATGCAGCTCTCTGGCATCTGTACTGAGGCTTTTGCCAGAAGTGGCTGCCTGGGGGCGTGTTCTTGTACCGTCTTCAGGAGCAAGGGAAGTCGAGCCACCATTTCCACTGTTGCTGCTGACGGAACCTACGGGGGGCTGTGGGACCACGGGCAACATGACTTGAGCGACTATTGCCGCTGCCCGAAACTTCTGCACGGCCTAAGAGCTGGAGCTTTTGATGTGAAGGGAAGAAGAGTGGTTGGGGGTAGCCACACCCACACTGCCCTGTCCCTTGGATCAGGGGAAGCTGCAATCAATGTGAAATGTCTTGTGACTCTCTGCAATATGAAAAAAAAAATGGTATTTGGTCCTTTGGCTTGGGAACTTTGCCCACTTCCGGACGGAGTACTGAAACCAAACTGCCATCAGCCAAACCACCTAGTTCAAAAAAGACTTGATAGCCATCTGCACTTAGTTCTTGTACTATAATTCCCCTCTGAAACCAGTGGAAGAACTGTGAGCTGGTTCACATTCCATGTCAACTTATATGATTTTGCCCTGTAGTGTCTGTACAATAAGCTGCAGGTTTGAATAAAGGTCCACAAGGCCCAGATTCTGGCTTTGAGAACTCCTGACCCTCAGGCTTATGCTAGCATGATGTACATCGGTCTGAACGGGCAGTTTGAATGGTATGCTCAAGCTGGTTATACATTGGGTGTAAACATATGGAGGTGAAGGCTGCCTGCCCCCAGAGGTGCTCCAGGGTTGCACCTCCACATCTGCCTGATTCGGTCCCATTCAATTAATTAATCAATCAGTCAACATTTATACCCCACCCTTCCCTGAAGGCTCAGGAGAGCTTACAAAATATTAAATGACATTTAAAATACAACCCCCGGGCCCCACCCCAAAAAAACCCCAACCCACTCCAACCCTTCCCAACAACCACCACCCACCTAATCCTTCTTCCGATCTCTGCCCACCAAATGCCTTATCGGAAAGAAACATTTTACACTGCCTCCGAAAGATGCTCAGGCCCAGACTCAGACAGACCTCCAGGGGGAGGGAGTGCCACAACACTGGGGCAGCAGCTGAGAACACCCTCCTGTGGGCCCCCATCGAATGAACAACAACCACAGGGGCCACGACGAATCATGGTAGGAAAGACGGTCTTTCAGATACATGGGTCCCAGGCCATTTAGGGCTTTTTAAAGGTCAAAACCAGCACCCTGAATTGTGTCTGGAAAGGTATAGGGAGCCAGTGCAGACTTTGGAGCACCAGTGTAATGTGCTGCCGGCGACTAGTCCCTGAAAGGAGCTGGGCCGCCACATTCTGCACCAGCTGCAGCTTCGGAACATCATCAAGGCAGCCCCACGTAGAGCGCGTTACAGTAATCCAGCCTTGAGGTGATGAAAGCATGGATGACAATGGCCAAGTCCAAGCAAGAAAGAAAAGGTCGCAGCCTCCTCACTAGACGCAGATGGTGAAAAGCAATGTTTAGATGGACTGATGGTTTTCCTGGCTTGCAGTCTGCCCATGTGGCCCCCCCACAATCCGCACCATAGAGTTGCATCCGCTCACACAACACTCTAGGCTGGTGGGCGCAACTCCATGGAACTGACCAGGGCATCACTCCAGTTTTGGCTGCTGCCCTAAGTTTGGACAGCCTGCTCCATGCAGTGTGCTCCGAGATGTTCTGGAATGCCACCAGTGAGACTGTTTGCACATCTGGTGTCCGCACTTTGCACAACAGGCCAACCTGGGGGTGAAGTAGGCTGGTGCGGGCAGACGTGGAGCTGCTGTTTAACTAGAAGCACCCATTGTGCTATTTTAGTTCAATCCAACACATTAGCTTGCCAGTGCAAGAGATGTGTGTAGGTAGGTTGGTCCATGTCTAATCATAGACGTGTGAACTGGGAAAAATATAGATACACAATAAGCAAAGAGAAGAGGTCCAAGAGAAATACTTAAATGAGAACAGAAGGGATGGATTCCAGTGGCAATAGTTTGGTATGGATTTCTATAGCTGAGGATTCTCAACAGATAAAGTTCTGCAACCAGTTTGATCCAGGCTTTATCTAGTTACTAAGTAGGGATGTGAATTTGGATTGATTTTTGTATTTGGATTAAAAAACATCAGATTAATTACAGATTCAGATTTACTGATTCAGTTTTCCCCTCACTTCCATTCTCCAGGCCCCCAAAGTGGTACTTACCAGTCTCAGAAGGCTTGATTGAGGTGCAGCTACTGCTGTGGAGGGTCCGACAGGCTCCCTTGCCGTGTCATACTCCCTGCTCCAGATCATGCATGCACAAAATGGCCAGATCATGCATGCACAAAATGCTCTTAACCAAAACGGCAGCAGCCAAAATGATGACCCCTGGGGAATATGGGTGTGGGGAAATCCGGGTCTATAAATCTGGATCTGTAACTGGTAGAACGTGTTGTGGTTCAGTATGAATTAATCTGTAATGACCCATTATGGACAGTTACAGATTAATCGGAATCCGTAACATCCAACCCTACTAAATAGGCTGACTTGGGGCACTTTTAGATGGGTGGGTCGCCGTGGCACAACCCACTGGCGTGATTTTTCAAAATCCCACGACGCCGGATTGCACGAGATGGAAGTACGGGATCACGCACATTTAAGGCAGTCGCACATTGTTTGCCAACCATGAATTAAAAACCTCACAATCGAAGCATTTAATTTGCGGTCGGCAAACAATGCACAATCACCTTCAGTGCACGTGATCCCATACTTCCATCTCGTGTAATCCCGCCTCACGGGATTTTGAAACATTGCGCCAGCGGGTCGCGCCACGGCAACCCACTTAAGTGCCCTTGGACTTAACCAAAATTGCTAGGTTGAATGAAAGTCAGACGCTCCAGCGTTTAGAGCCTAGATTACAAAGGGCTTTAATCTAAAGAAATGCTTTGCTTTGGTGTGCTGGCATCCAGTGCTGACTGGGCCTCCCAGTATATGCAACTATTTTGCGTTTCTCATACACAAGAGAGCATTCATATTCTGTGACTGTTGCCTTTTCCGGCACAGTTCTAGTAGCAGCGCAAACTGGTGTGACAAATGCATGATGACACCAGTGTATTGGAACTTTTTATTGACCTTTATCACTTCGATCTCGGAGTTTTAATATTGCATTGATATTACTTTTTGTATTGTATATTATACACCTGTGATTAGAGATGATATACAGTAACTTTTAAAGAAAAGAGAGAAGAAACCAAGGGGAATGGAAGTAAATTATTTTCATGAGAAAAAGAAGGAATTGCAATTGAAGTCCACAATTCCAGACATTTCAGGATGCTGGATCTGCTTCTATGAAGCACGACACAATGAAGGGATGAAGTCCTCCAGCAAGGGCAGGTGCAGCTGCACCAGAGTCCACGAGCCTGGGGGACCCATATGCATGTAGAGTGCATCTGCATGCACACTGGAGTGGAGTGACCCAGCAGTAGGGATGTGCGAACGTATTTCGGATGTTTGGAGTTCAGATCGAACTTGGCCTGTTTGGACGACCGAACCAAACGTCTGAACGGAACGTTTGAATGGCCGAACAGTTCGGAAAAGTTCGGATGAGTTCGGGGGTGGGAAAAATGTGACTTTGGGTGGGAAAAATGTGTCTGGAAGGGGGAGGCACTGAAGAGCAGATTTCCTGGCACCAGGAGTGGAGACCAGGGATGGTTTCAGGGTCAAATGATACTGATACCAATTTTTTCCCCCCAGTTTCGGTATCGAGAGTGCTATTTTCGGATGTTCAGTCGACTTCAGCCGAACCGAACTCCGCCAAACCGAACACGAACTCTGGTTTCAAACTGTACGACCGAACATCCGAACCGCGTTCTGTTTGCACATCCCTACCCCGCAGGGGGCCTATTCCATCTTCTGTAGCAGGGCCCATTCCCACCTAGCTATGCCTCTGTCAATAAAGTCAATCAATGGGAGATGAGCCTCTGGCTATAATGGATGGAAGATGGCTCCCTACTTCTGGAATTCTAGCCAGGAAGCAGGGGAGGAAGATGTGGTAATAGCAAGAGATGGAGCTGGCAGGGGAATGGTTTCCCTACTTGTTGTCATCAGCCTTCATCCTGTCCCTGGTTTTATTTCTGTCTTGCTGCCAGAATACAGCAGGAAGATGGGGAATGAAAAAGAGAGCTGCTTTCAATCTCTAGAGGACAAGGTGATAGTGGCCAGAGGAAGAGCCAGCAAACAGGGTGAACTGCTTCCCTACCAGCTGTCTCCAAAGGCTGCTGCCTAAGAGGAAGACTAATGCCACGTGGCGCTGATCCCACGCCCCACAGATCCCACGCCCCACAGATCCCACGCACACTCCTGCGCAGCACAGTGTGTCTGCAATGGAGGTGCACGCAGTTTCCGTGCAGGTGCACGCAGGATCCACAGGGCATGGGATCAGCCCCTGTGTCTGTAATTCCAGATACCTGCAAGTCTGGAATTTTTATGTATCCCCCCAAGCTGCCCAGAGCTGTAGACTTCGACTGTGCAGCCATCTTGCCATCTAGAGCTGAATCCAAGACCAGTGGCAAATACTGTATTTGTCAAATTTGCCTCCATCAGTTGGTGTTTGAGGAAGTAGACATGAAACATTATTTGCATCTGCTTTGCTTGGGTATTCCCCCCCCCCCCCCCCCCAAGTATGTTTGGTGTTTCTGCTCCCTAAACCATCTTTGCCTCTTCTCTCATGCTGCCCCCCTATGCCTGAAACTCCCTCCCTGACCCCATTTATGCTGCTCCCTCCCAACCTTCAAATCCCTCTTGAAAACCTACCTCTTCCATCAGGATTTCCCTACCACTTCATCCC
Source organism: Sphenodon punctatus (assembly GCA_003113815.1). NCBI lineage: Eukaryota > Metazoa > Chordata > Lepidosauria > Sphenodontia > Sphenodontidae > Sphenodon > Sphenodon punctatus. Next base: position 2,085,110 of record QEPC01014730.1, on the reverse strand, counting down.
CGCAGACTGCTTATTGATGCTCCCTTTGCTGTCTTTCATACAGGGTTCCCTTCTTTCATAAGCCAAGCAGGTGCACCTGTGACTTCTCGACTTTCAAATGTATTCTTGGGTGTTAACAAACGAGTTGTTGCCCCGCATTTCCCCCGATGCGATTAGTGCCACATTCACCTGCTCAGGTATCATACGTGGCCACCACAAGTTCAATTCAGGGTTGCCCTGGAGCCTCTCCACACGGCGTCAACCAAGCAAACGTGGAGTCTGCCATGTAGGCAAATCCAGGGCACCATGCTGCCCTGTTGCCACCTCTCATATGTTGGGGGAGCCACGTGGCTGCCCCATGCCCCCTGTGTGTCAGGCACGCATACACATTCAGCACTATGGAGTTTGGTGCCCACCTAGAGCATTAGGTGAGCGATTGCAACTCTGTGGTGGAGAAGGCGGGAGGCAACATGCAGGTGGACCATGGCGAGGAGAAGAGGTGTAGCTATCCTAGATGTGGCAGGGGCCGCTGCACTGGGGCCCAGATGGACGTAGAGTACATACCCCCCTGGAGTAGGTTGCCCTAGCAGGGGGCCTGTTCTATCTTCTGCACCAGGGGAAATTTCACCCCGAGCCTCTTGGAGGGAAAGGTGGGATAAAAATCCAAGTAAATAAATAAGTAAAATAAATAAATTCCCACCTAGCTACATCACTGCCAGGAAGGAACACCCTCCTGTTTACTTTGGCCCCATGTGGCAGCTGCAGAGTTGGGGCATGGAGTGACCCTGAGCTCCAGGGGCCTCCCCTCCCATGTATTAACACTCTTCGTCTCTCCCTATCACCCTCATTCCACGTATTTTAACTGGAGCCAAGCTAAGCACCCATAGCTGTGAATTCTCAGCTTTGAGACTGTATTCCCCATCTCTCTGTGTGCTTTTTATTGCCTAATACTGTTGTTATAGCAGCTGGAATTAAGGGGAAGCCAGAACCATGTGACCAGACAACAGACCATCTGCAAGGGCTCTGCGGGCCACGGTTTGGGGAATGTTGTTCAAAAGTCAACTCTGCTGAAGCACTGTCTGCTGTCAATTTCTCATGCATTAAAGGAAGCAAATTTAAATCTGTCCCATAATTCCACCCCAGGAAAAGTGCTTTCAATTGCTGCTGCAGACCGTGTGCATATATTTTACCTATCCATCAGTGACAGCAGACAATTAAAGCAGTAATTTAATTGGAAATTCTGGAGCAAATGGTGTTGGGAAGATTATTGATACTTTAATGAAGGATCAAGCTGTGGTAATGCGTCCTAATAGTAATAGGGAAGTGTGATGAGCTGCTTCTTTCATGCCAGAAAGTTAAAAAGAGATACAAAACTAACAATCACTGAAAATATAGCTATAAATTACAGACTACTAACTGCTTGGAGTGTCACGGTCCAGCATATTTGAATGCACCTGTTTGCCTCCTGGAATCCACACCTGTTTGGTGCTTAATTTTTAAGGATGGTTCTTTTATTTTCTTTTAAACTCAGCATACAAAAAGAATATTTAATATGACTGCAGCAGGGTAAAGGAGCTCAGGTATATTCTTCAGCCAAACTGCAAGGCTTAATTCTGTTCTGTTCCTTCTAATCCCCAGGAGTCAAAGTTCCTGAAGCACAGATTCTAGTGGGGGGAAAATAACATGAACTACACAGCTGATGAGTTTCTCTTGGAGGTGGACATTGTTTGGAAGATAAAGATGTGTCCCACTGAAAAGATAAAGTGTAGATTTATTGAAGGAAACAACAACAAAGCTCTATATTGGGTTTCAGGTCTTTTAAAAAAAATATATTTTAGAGTCTATAAAGTAAGGCTTCCTGCCCTTTATATTGCAAGTCAAGCAAGAGCCACCATAGAGAATGTTTTTGATCACCCTCCTTTTATGTACCTTGTTATCAAATATATACCAACCTCAAGAGCAATTTGAAGCCAAATACCACATTTCCCCTCCACCTACTAAAACTAAATAGTGAAATTTTTTAAAAAAGGTTCTTTCTGCCTTCCCCATGAAGGCTTTGTTTTGATATGGGCAGGAGTTTATTTCCTTAGCATTTCTCAGGAGGGACTTCAGCAAGTTTATTTTCAAAGGCTGCTGTTTTCTCACTCTGGGTGAAATTTGTGACTTTGGCACAAAAGCTGAAGGCGCTGTCCCACGATGCAAGCCTGGCACAATTTGCATCTGTGAGAAACTGCGAGAGTTAAATGCTGTGCGGCTTTTGTAACGTGGGACTGGCCCCCATGCATTTTTGCCAGCGATCCTATGGAGGGTTGCACAGTAGTGAAATCCAGCTCTGCAATCCTCAGCAGGAGCACCAGCAAAAATGCATTGGGGGGGCAGTTCCATGTTACAAACCCCATGCATGCTTTGCCTCCTGGAAATTTTCCCAGAGGCAAATTGTGCGTGGCTCATATTGTGGGAAAGCACTCTGAGGAAACAGGTAGCAAAGGGCGCGGTGGGAGAAGTTGGTTAGTAGGGATCAATCAATCAATCAATCATGTACCAATTTTCTGACTTTCAGTACTGATTTCTCTACTGCGTTACCATTTTACCCTTGGGGAAGGTGGGTGAGGCCTCCCTGTAAGAGGGGGAGGCAGTGCCCGAAGGTTAGGGAGGGGGGACTCCCAGTGAGAGAGGGAGTCCCGGGGGGTGGGGTGGGCTGGGCCTTGCCTCCTGGTGAGACGGGGGACATTGCCCAAAGGATAGGAAGGGGGGACTCCCTGTGAGAGAGGGAGTCCCAGGGAGGTGGGGGGAGGTGGATAGGGATACTTTGGGAAAGGATCGCACACACACCCACACACAGAAGGGAAAGGAAGGGAAGGGGAGACACAGGCGCCTGGACAGCACACAAGGCACACCGCAGACGGGGGTGGGTGGGTGCGGCTATGGGGGTTGTGACAGGCCAGGGGAGGTATGGTCTCAGGGGAAGGGGAGTTGGAGTGGTGAGGTGGGATAGATGCCTAGTGCACATCCCGCTTGCCCCTCCACCAGCAGGTACGCAGGTGGAGCTTGGTCAGGGGCCCCCTGGCCTGGTTTTGGTGTTGTTAAATGCGAGGTTGGTGGCAAATAAGGCAACAACAGTCCAGGAGGTAATCCTGGACTATGCCACCGATCTCGCGCGTATTACGGAAACCTGGCTGGACAATGAATCAGGGCCTTTCCTGGCTGATCTTGTTCCAGCCGAGTATTCCATACAACACCAGCCGTGATCAGAGGAATGGGGGAGCGGTGTAGCTGTAATTTTTAAAGAGGGGGCATCTGTGAGGAGGTATTCAGTGCAATCCATGGTAGGCATTGAAGGTCTCCACCTTGTGTTTGATTTGGCGGGCGACAGTTTGGGAGTGTTGCTGGTATACCATGCACCTACCAGTACCGTGGCCTCCCTGCATGCCCTGGCGGAGGCTGTGTTAGAGCAGCCCCCCCATACTTGGCAAAGGGCATGGACCGGTGGGTATTGGACTCAGGATCCCTCCCCCCCAAAGAAGTCAGAGCAAGGATCAGGCCTAGCCACCATGGGACCTAGGAAAAGGGAGTTCACCAAGGTGGATACCAGCCTGATCCAGGAAGGAGGTGATTAAGGGAAGATGGCCCCGTACTTACTGAGGGCTATTAAGATAGGGTGTTCTCCCCGTTTTGAGAAACCACTAGTGAATAGAATCCAGGCTAGCAACAGCCTCAAAGACATGGAATATTTGTATCCTCTACACCCCACCCAAGCACAGAAACCCAGGTGCAGCCATTAACCTTGGGTCCCTCCCACAACTCCTCCCAGATCACCCGAAACTGTCTTTTGTCCCCATGGCTCCCAAATGCAGATTCCCTTTGTCCTCCCTATGTGTCTTTTGTAACACCCTTGAGCCTATCCCAAATCTTTTATCCTGAACCCTATAACTGCCCCTCACTTCCCCCATGCAAACTGAGAAGCTTTGGATATGGACGCGTGCAGGCTACTCTGTGCATCTCTGTGTCTCAAAGGGTCTCCCAGACCTTGTTCTGCCCCTTCCCTTCCAACCCCGACTTTGCTTGATCCACAGGTCACCTGTCCCCTCTGCAACAGGAAAGGAGAGGTAACCCAAAGGTCCAGACTTTTCTCTCACTCTCTCTCTCTCCCTTTTGCTGTATCCCCACTGGATCTCCCTTCCCTCGCTCCCCCCTGTTTTTTTTGGGTACTTTCGTTTTCCTTGCCGCCACTTGTGTTTTACCTTGGAGCCTCCAGCCAGACCAGGGCTGTTTCCCTATTTTATCTATGTACTTAAATAAACCTTTTTAGTTTTTTGTATTGGATATTTGTCTCCTTCCTTTTTTTCACTTTTGGGGAGGGTAACGTAAACTGTCTGTAGTGCGCATCTGTCCTCAGACTGATCCTTGGGACACGCAGGGACCCCAGTTTAAGAAATTAAGCTAATTCTCCCAAAAGTTAAGGAACGGTGGATATTGGAGTATCCCCCCCCAATAATTATGAGTGGGAGGGAGTTCTCCTGTTAACAACTGTGTCGGGGGTGGTGTTGCAGTCCCCAAAGATGAGATAGTCTTGGGGGACCTCAACGTTTATGCCAACGTAGTTCTCGGGGGAGCCGAGCATGAGTTCATGGCCACCATGGGCCTGTCCCAGAGGGTCATCGACCCGACATCTTGGAAGACATACCTTGGACCTCATGTTTTGCACTGGCCTTGAGGCAGGTGCTCCATTAATGGGGTGGGTGGGTATCAACTTTGCCCTTGTCATGGACGGATCATTACCTAGCACATGTCTGCCCCCGGAAGGGTGTGGAACCTATTAGGATGGTCCGCCCCTGAAGGCTGTTGGACCCAGTGCGGTTTCTAGGCGCTCTGGGGGATTGACCCTCTGACCTTGACAACCGTCTCATCGATGACCTCGTCAAGCTATGGAACATCTTGCTTCTTGAATGTTTCTGCTCATTCCTGACCGGGAGAACTCAGCGGGTGGTACTCGGTGACGGCTTTTCATCTTAATGAGACCTCTCATATGGGGTTCTGCAGGTTCTGTTTTGTCCCCTCTCCTGTTCAACGTGTATATGCAGCCGCTCAGTGACATGATCAGAGGATTCGGGGTGAGGTGTCATCAGTATGCGGACAACACCTAACTGTACCTCTCATTTTCGACCGACCCAGGGCTGGCTGTCTCGGTGCTTACCCGGTGTTTGGCAGCTGTGGGGGACTGGATGAGGGCAAATCAACTGCGACTGAATCCTGACAAGACAGAGGTGATGTTAGTGGGTAAGTCGGTGGAGATGATGGCTCCCTCGATCAATGGGGTCTGTCCTCCGCTGACTTCCCAGGTATGGAACCTGGGGGTGCTCCTCGATGTGCAGCTCCGTCTGGATCTCCAGGCAGAGGCTGTGGTGAGGAGTGCCTTCTGCCAGTTACATCTGGTGTGGCGGCTTTGGCGCTGGTTTCGGTTCCTGAACTGGTCACGATCATCCATGCTTTTATTACCTCTTGGTTAGACTACTGTAACGCGCTTTACATGGGGCTACCTGTGGTGATGGCTCAGAAGCTGCAGCTAGTGCAGAATGAGGCGGCCTGGCTCTTGGTGGGACTGGGCCACTGGGAGCACATTACACCAGTGCTCCGATCTCTGCACTGGCTGCCAATAGTCTTCCGGACCCGATTCAAAGTGTTGGTTTTGACCTATAAAGCCTTACACGGCCTGGGCCTTGCTTACCTGCGAGATCGCCTCACTCCCTGGGTTCTGGATCGGCTCCTGCGGTCGGCTGGGAGCGCTGTGTTGGAGGTCCCCTGGGTTTCCCGGGGGGCTATGCGGGATAGGGCATTTTTGGTGGCTGCACCGCACCTCTGGCATTCCCTGCCAGTGGTGGCCTGTCTGGCCCTGGACCTCCCAGCCTTTTTTAGGAACTATAAGACCTGGCAGTTCCATCAGGCGTTTGGTGAGGGAGAGGGCAAAGGTGGGTGGGTTCTTTCTTTTTTATTATTATTATTACATTTATTGAGGAAGGACGCTTTTAAGGTGTTATAATATTATTGTTTTATTGATGCTGTTAGCCGCTCTGAGCTGCCTGTGGCAGGAGGTTGTGGGGTATAATTTAATAAAACAGTAAAATGTTAAACTTGGCAGCAGTAATTCTCAGTATTTTCAGGTAATTGGGTGCCTGACTTGGTACTCAGGTACCGACTGGACACCCAATCGACTATTTGAAATTGCCGATATGACCTGCAGGTAGCAAATGCACTACCCATTTCATCTCTAATGGCTGGACTCGGGGACCGACCCGCACCGCTCCTCCAACTCTGGGGCTTACACCCACTGTACGGCGGTTTGTGTCCGAGACCTACAGCAGAACTGATATTGCTGCAGGTGGGATTGGGTGGGAAAGATTGCAGCCTTCAAGAGTTGATGATTGAATTAAACTTTCTTCCAGTCAGTAGCATTTATTTATTTATAAAATCATTTAATACCCTGCCCCTCCTGCTCCAAGCAGCCCAACGCAGCTTACAATGTTAAAACATATAAAATCAATAAAACCATAAAATACAATAAAAAGGGAACGCACAAAACCAAACCACCCCCTCCCCCCATCCCAGACCCCATCTCCCTCGCTAAAAGCCAGGTGGAACAGCCAGGTTTTACACATACAATGGAAGGAGGGGAGATCTGAGACCACCCGGGCCTCCATTGGGAGGAGTTTCACAGCCTAGGTGCGGCCACCGAGAACATCCTCTCCATAGTGGCACCCCGGGTCACATGGTGGACCTCAAGAAGGGCGCCCCCAGCGGACCGCAGAGGCCGCTCCAGAGCACGGAGAGTGAGGCGGTCTCACAGGTAAGTGGGGCCAAGGCTGTATAAGGCTTTATAGGTCAAAACCAATACCTTGAATTGGGTCCAGAAGACGATAGGCAGCCAGTGCAGAGCCCGGAGCACCGGTGTAACGTGCTCATGGCAACTCATCCCCGTAAGGAGCCTTAGCCCCTCCTGCTCACTGTCAATCAGCTGTTGAGGGTCCATGAACCATTTTTGCCCCTTCCCTCATGTTACTCCCTGCACTTGGAACTCCTTCACTGAACACATTCACGTGGATCCCTCCCAACTTTCAGCTCCTTCTTGAAAACCTGCCTATCCTGCCAGCCATTCCTCATCTCTGCAGATTTCTCATGGATGCTTCCTCTACTGCCTTCCATTCATGTGTTCCTTCTTCTTTGTAACTAAGCTAAGCAAGTGCACCTGCTTATGTATGTACGTATGTGTGTCCATCCCTCCCTCATGCATGTATCCTTGTCTCTCTCTCTGTGTTCTCCTCTCCCAGTCTCCCCTAGACTGTAAGGTGAGGTTCTGGGTCTGCTGGCTCCCTGACCTGGCACCTGGTCTCTCCTGTCACAGAGCAGCTGTGGGAGAACTACAGCCTAGAGAAGTGTAAAGTATGTTGGGAGTCTCACCCAGCATTGTCAGATTGGCTCCTAGTGGTGTATACTTTCCTGCACCTCCCCATGGCCCCTGTCTGTGCAGCCAGAGGATTCCCAACTCCATAGGTTGTGCCTCAGTCTGCCCCGTCTTGCTGGTTTACCTCATCTTGCACCCATTTGAAACTACTCATGTCCTGTCCTGTCCAGCCTTGCAAAGTCTTAGCCTACCTCTTGCTCTAGCCTTGAACTTTCAACTGCTTTGCCTAATGACACTGAGAGCCCAGTTATCCTTGGGCTTTGGGTCGCCTGGCTTTGACCTTCTGGCCCATTCTTGAACCTACAAACTGGACTGTCCCTCTAGCTTTGGTTCTAGCTCTCTGATCAACCAACTTCAGCCTCTCACCTGTGGTGATTACTCCTCATGGGTGTGTTGGATCCTGAAATCATTTACCCGATCCTGCCACAACTTACCCAGAGCCTGACAGGTGCGGGACCACACTCCCGCACTTTATGATAGGCTTACACGCCTGGCCAAGGAAAGACTGGGGATGAGTGTTTGAATAATCCTGCTCTTAGTCCCAGTCTCTCCTTTGAGCTGGGATTAAAAGTGGGATTAAATGCAATTTAAGTGTTTGTGGGCAGGAACAAGGTAGAATATAATGGAAAGGGGTTGGGGTAAGAATGATTGCGGCAGGACTGGGCTCTAGTGTGTGATCCCAAGCATCAAGGAATCCTGTGTATTACCCATGTCCTTACCCACCCACCCCCAATTCAGCAATAAATTTCCCAGGAGAATGGCCATTTTTACACAGTGAGTGGTGTAGTATCCATGCAAATTTTATGTTAATAGCTACCTCACACTCTGTTTTCCCTGCATGTTACCACCAAGTGATTGAATGGCAATTTGTCCCTGTTAATATTTTGTTCAGACTCAAAGTTGTTGTTGCGATATTGCTTCAGCAGGTGAGTAATGTGTCCAAACGTCTGGTTCTTTTGGTGCAGAACGGATACAGGGGAGACACCATAACTGGGTCCAACAATTCCCCTGATTTAAATCTTTTCCAAAAAGGCAGATATGAAGCACTATTCAAATCTCCACTTTGCTTACCCCATTTCAGATATTTGTTGGATTGTCAGTAGCTTGGTTCTGTCAACTTTTCGGGTTATTTCAGTCATTTTATTTCAGCTATTTGGTTAAATAACAAAATGTATGAGATGAAACGACCTGAAAAGCCTGTATTATTTATTTATTTGTAGCCATAGGTAAAAAAACCCAAAAAACTCTGAGCCTGTAGGAGCCCTATTATTGCTGTAGCAGTAAACAGCTATACAGACAGCAGGAATGGGAATATCAGTATCGGATTAATCCGATACACCCGAATTTCAGGTGTATCAGATTAATCTGATAATCCCCGGTATCGGTGTACCAGTTTTTTAACATTGGGCGGTTTACCCTTTTTTTTTTTTTTTTTTTAACATTGCGGCCATTGAAGTAAATGGCCGCAACATAAAAAACCAGTAAACCACCCAGTGTTAAATAACTGGTAAATCTGATACCGGGGAGATCCAATACCAATAAATCCGGTATCCGGTATTTTCCCTGGTGTCCCACCCCTACCAGACAGGCACCAGGCTGAAGCATGCCCAGTGGAGGCTTCAGGGCTTCTCGGAGACTAAGTCCTGGGGCATGCTTAGGTGCAGGGAGGGGTTCTGAGGCTAAGTCCCCTGACGTGCCTAGTAGGTGCTACTCAGACTGAGCATGCTCAAGGGCTATAAAGGACCTGAGCTCAGTCTGGTTCGGGTGGCTGACAGCCGTAGGAGCAGCAGCTCTTGTTGTGGGGACTCTCCTCCTGACTGGAGCAGCCACCCAGAACCTGGGGAACTGCCGAAAGAAGGATGGCTATAACCCAGAGGGACTGTAGTGATCCAGGTGGGACCTGCCCAGCTTGGGCCACACCCGGAATGGACGAAACTGTATTAACCCTCAGGGGCCTCTGAACTGAGAGGGCGTTGGCCCAGTCACATGAACTGTGTACTACTGGTGGAGTAGGCCTTGGCTATAGGGGAGGTAGGAGGCCAAAGGCAAGGACTCGCTAGGTGGGCTCTTGCAAGTGCACCCCACTCTTGTGGGAAGAGAGTCTTGCAGAACTGGAAGGGTGTAGCAGTTGGGGGTTTGCTAATTCCCCAAACCTGACACCCCAGTTCAGCTCTGGCGATCCCCCTGCTACAGTGTAGATATCTGTTTGAGTGACTATCCAAAAATGTAACCAATATCCAGATTTTTTTTAAAACAACAACTATCAGTTACCTGTCTACAATTTACAGAGGAACAAGGGCGTAGCTACTGTAGTCTACACCAGGACCCTCAAGTCTGCTCCCCCTGCACCCCAACACTCCTTGGTGTTTCAGTAGCAGGGGACACGGAGTATATGGGACCCATTCCATCTTCTGCACCACGGCCCAGTCTAACCTAGCGGCGCACCTGCAAAGGAATCCAGGTTAACAAAATACCCGATTGAGCAATTGTGACAGTAAGTAGAATCAGAATCCCCCCATTTACTTTCCCAGCAGAGCTCTCTCTCATGTTAGAAACTTTATGTGGTGACTCAATGACATCAATCTCCAAAAACCTAGGTTGATTTATAACTACAGCCCACATACCATTACTAGGCAACCTTGCACAAAAATGTAATCCCTCACTTATACCTGTGGGGGGGGGGGGGCAGGGGGGGATCAGCTCAGCCTAGAACTAACTCCAGAGCAGAAAATGCAGATTCCTTCACTGATGGGAAATAAAACCATTTCTTCCAAATATAGACTAACTCACTTTTTCCAAGTTAACAATTTATACCTTGCTTCAAAAGAGCAGGAGAATAAAAAAAAAAAAAATTGCATTTTTAGCAAAGTACCATACTACATGCATTTTTGGACTGCCTAAAATAAGAGAACAATGGCAAAACACAGCAAACTAGATAGGGCACATGGAAAAGAAAAAGGCTGAAACTATACACTTTCCTTGGGAGTGAAAATGTGCTATAAGTGAAAGCTAGACTGCTCCTTCCCAGGAGCAAAACTGCATCAGGAATGAAGAGAGAGGATGCAAATCCTGGCTGCTGCTTCCAATTGCTCCTTCGATTTATGACAGAGTTTAATTTAGCAGAAAATCATCTGGAGGATGTGCTGGACAGTGGACACTTCTTACACTATAAGGCAGGGGCTTCAAGATCTAATAAATGCTGGGGTTGCGGCGCAGGTAATGCCAATCTGGTTCATATGCTATGGACATGCCACGCTACCTCCAACTTCTGGCTTGGATCTGGCCACTGCCATCCATGCTTTCATCACCTCGAGGCGAGATTACTGAAATGTGTTCTACATGGGGCTGCCCTCGATGACTGTTTGGAAGTGGCATCAGTGCTCCGAAGCCTGCACCGGCTGCCTATACTCTTATGGGCACAATTTAAGGTGCTGGTGTTGACTTTTAAAGTCCTAAACAGTCTGGGCCCCACATATCTGAAGGACTGTCTGTCCTACTGTGTTCCATTGCGACCCCTGCGGTTGGCCGGGAGTGATCTCTTGCAGGTTCCATCTACTTCTCTTGTCCGTAGGATGGGGGTGCACAGGAGGATGTTATTGATCGGTTTTGTGGAACTCACTTCCTCTAGAAGTTTATTTTATATTTATTTATTTATTTAATTTTTACCCTGCCCCTCCTAAAACAGCTCGGGGCCACTGAGCTTGGGCCTAAGCAGCTTCCAGAGGCAGTACAAAACCTTTTTGCTTAAAAAAGCATTTGGCATGGGGGTTAGGGGATTGGTTGGAAGGTTTTGTGACGTTGGGAAGTTTGAGGGTTGGGAGAAGGTTTTTGGGGTGAAGGTAGAGTGGAAGTGGGTGGGAAGTGGGGTGGAAGAGGGTGAGGGAATAGGCTGCTGGGGAGGTTGGGTTTTTTTCTGTTTTATATGCAGTTTTATATGCTTGTAAGCCACCCTGAGCCATTTGGGAAAGGCAGGATAAAGATCGGAAAAATAAAATAAATAAAGCTATGCCACCATGTAGCAGGGAGCAGTCCTGTGGGGCTGCTGCCCCTTTAAGAATGGTGCTGTGTGGGCCAGCCAGAGGGCTGAGTGCACACAGGGGTGTGGCAGAGTCAGTCCTAGAACTGGGGATCAGCCTGTGGGGAGCACAGTGTGAGAAACCCCTGTGACAGGGTGGGCAGGTTACTGGTCCTTTAAGACTGAAGAGTAGAAGCCTGGCTACGCCCACTCTGCTGTGTATAAGAAGAGAGCAAGGCAGCGAGGAGAGAGTCTCTACCAGGGAGCCAAAGGAGCAACATCTCCTTGAACAAGCCTGCCTGCTCTATGCTCTCCAAGGTACTGAAGGTTGGAGAACCAGAGGGACCCAGGCAAGTGGGAGAGGCTGTGCCCAGGAGGGAGCCTCTTTTTTCCTGGGGAAGGCTTGGCCACAGCCTGGGGACTTAGAGGCCTGGTTGGATGGACTTTGGGGGTTGATGGTCTGTGTTGCTCCTGAGCCTGGAGAGACAGACCTGGGCCTGCAGCGTGGAGGCAATTGAGCTGGCAGCCCCAGGTACATTGGACACAGGGTCTAATAAAGGACTGTGGACTAATACCCTCTGGACTGTGTGTTGTGTCCTAGAAGAGGGTACCCCCCTGTCTCAGGGGGGTTTTCAGCGGAGGCTTGGGCTGAAAAGGCGTAGCAGAGGGGTGAGCTAATTCCTGTGAGTGACACCCCAGCGTCCACACAGGGCTCCTTTGGCTGCATTTCCAGGAAACTAGAAGCCAGAGGACACAGGGTAGGTGGCCACTAGCATATAGAAGGACTGCTCTAGGGGCAGGAGGGAATGGGACTGGGGCAGCAAGGACGGGAAGAGAGGTGTTCTGGGAAATATGGGAGCCCATTCCATCTACTGCACCAGGGTCTATTCCAGCCTAGATATGCCTCTGGCTCTTGCTAAAGAAATCCACATGCAATTTTATTTTTCTTAGAGCAGCACAGTGTACAGTCACCAAAATACATATTCTAGATACCAGCTGGTTGGCTTGGCTCTGTGTGGAGAAGACTAAATGGATGAAGTTTGATTGACCTCACTCTCAGTCTGTGGTCAGAGTCTGGAATCCTGTGAAAGCAGAAATGGAGTGAAAAACACGTTGGTCCCTCCATACCATCTGGCATGCAGTAGGGTTGGGCTGAGGCATGTCAGTGCGAACTCCGAAGAAGGCACTGACGATGAGTGCTAAGTGCAGATCAACAGGGACTCTCTCACTCGGTCAATTTTCTATTCTTGTATAAAGATGCAAAACCTAGAGTGACAGGTACAGCAGCTGCTGAAGTGAATGGCTTTTCAACGAGGATGCCAGGAACCTGCTCCAGGTTTTGCAACAGCAACCAAACCCCACCCTCCCACCCCAAAATTAAATAATTATATCATACAAAATAAAACCGAGAAATATTTAATTCAATTAAGCCAGACTGAACTGCAGAAACATCTACTTAAAAAATGAGTGACGAGCTGGCCCAGCTGCAGGGTATAAATGCAACAGGAGGCCTATATTCAGAATCAATTTGGAGACTCTTGATCACTTGGAAAATGGCAGTCAAATGCATTAAGGGCTTGATGAACTTGGACTCTGGGGAGTGTAGCAAAAGTGCTGGCTGGCGCTGCAGCTACCTGATTTATGCAGAAGCAATAGCGCTGGATAGAAGAAGGCCACCGGTCCCTAAGGAAGAAGCACTTTGTGCTCAACACAGGAGAGAGGGTATATATCAGAGGTGGGGAAATGGTGACTCAGGAGACATATGCAGCTCTTAGGCACCTGTACTGCTGATCTTGTCAGAAGTGGCTGCTGAAGGCTGTGTCTATGAAGTTCCCTCAGGTGCAAGAGAAGCTGAACTGCCATTCCAGCTGCTGGCACCTCCGGTGTGTGTGTGTGTGTGTGGGGGTGTGTGTGTCGGGTCATGGGAGTAGGACAGCATGCTTTCAGCTTCTATTGCTGCTGCCTGAACCAGCCAGGCCAGCGGGGAGCCAGAGTTTTGATTGGGGAGAGGGTGAGTTGCAGGAAGCAGCGCTGCCCCATCCATGGGATCGGGGGAAGATGAGATCAATGTATTGTCTTGTGGTTCTCGACAATATGAAAACTATGGTATGCAGCTCTTCAGCTTGGGAACTTTGCCCACTCCTAATCCCTATTCTCATGTGCCTGGGCCTTGCTGGACTATCAGGGTGGACTTCACTAGATGTCAGGGTGAAGACAAGTCACAGTTCCATAAAAGTTCTCTGCCTTTTCCACCCCCTCCCCAAAGTAAGGTTTGGAAAACCCCTTTCAAAAACTATTTAGACAACTTGCCATTGACTCACGTGCGAGGAGGAAGTTCCTAGTTATTCCAAGAGAAGTTTTCAGTCACGGATCGCACCTATAGCTAAGACGAGGAATGACAAACCTCAGGCCTGGGTGTGAAATGTGGCCCACAGCAAGTTTTTCTGGCCCCTGGGTCCAGTTCCTGCCTCTAAGCACTGAAAAACTGAGCTCACGGTGAGGAAGAAGAGATGAGGGCATGTGCACAAGGCCAGGGGACAGATCCATGATCTTCCTGAGTGCACTCCTTAAGTACCGTGTCCCCAACTTCTAAGTGGCCGTTAGGGCTTTTAATAGTTTTCAGAGTGGCCCCCAAGAAGGAAAATGTCACCCACCCCTGGCTTAGACAGTGGCAACTTAATATTTTCTAGCAAAAGTAAGAGCAATAAGCTATGGTCCATCTACTAGACTAGCATCCTGTCTCCGACAGCGGCCAGATTTGGTTATATCAGAGAAGTGTCCAACAGGTCATAACAGAGTGATCCATTTCTTGCTGTTCACTCCAACCCCCAACAGTTGGAAGTCTCATCCCCTGCCCAAGTTGGACTAGTAGCCATTTATGGACCTATCCTCCCAAGTAGTTATCCAACCTGTTGCCCTTCTCTACCTTTGCCAGGTCTGTCCATTCTAAGATAGGGTGACGAGAAGTGCACACAATATTCAGGGTGTGTGGGCACTGGATTTAACACAGCATTATTTATCTAATTTTTCTATTTTTACCATGCCCCTCTCGCAAAAGCAACTCGGGGCAGCTTACAACAATAAAAACATATATACCAACGATCACAATAATATATATCTAAACATAACAACAATATAAAACTAGACTATAAAATCTGGCCTGTGCTAAAATTCCCCTCCCCCAACCCATCCCACGCAAAATGGCTGACAAAATGAGCAACGTCTTAACCTCGAGCAGGACACCCCCTGTAGGGGTCGATCCAACACCCGGGGGATGAGGCGGTCCCGTAGGTAGGCAGGGCCTAGACATTTTAGGGCTTTATAGGTCAAAGCAAACATTTTGAAGCAGGCCTGGAACGCTATCGGCAGCCAGTGCAGAGCACGGAGCACCGGTGTTATGTGCTCCCAGCGGCCCAATCCCACCAAGAGATGGGCCTCTGCATTCTGCACTAGCTGCAGTCTCCAAGCTGTTGTCATGGGTAGCCCCACGTAGAGTGCGTTACAATATACTAGTCTAGAGGGGATGAAAGCATGGATGTGGGTGGTCAGGTCAGAGTCTGAAACATACGGCCAAAGCTGCCACACTAGATGTAATTGGAGAAAGGTACGCCTCGCCACAGCCTCCACCTGGGCATCCAGGCGGAGCTGCGCATCGAGGAGCACCCCCAAACTCAACACCTGGGGAACCAATGCGGGACAGACCCCGTCCACAACAGGGATTGTTACCCCTGTCGCCTTACCCACCAGTATCACCTCCATCTTGTCAGGATTCAACCTCAGTCGGTTGGCCCTCATCCAGTCCCCCACAGCCATCAGACACCGGGTAAACATCCAGCCTGCAGGGCCTGGGTCTGTTGAAAAAGAGAGGTACAGCTGGGTGTCATCCACATATAGAGGACACCGCATGCCGAACCTCCCGATCACCTAATCGAGTGGCTGAATATACACATTGAACAGGAGAGGGGACAAGACAGAACCCTGTGGGGACACCACACGAGAGGTCTCGGTATGATGAAAAACATTCTCCGAGTACCACTCACTGGGTTCTTCCTGCTAAGAATGAGCGGAACCATTGAAGAACAGTTCTGCCCACTCCTGCATAGTCCCGCAGGCACGTCACCAACATCTCATGGTCAAGGGTATCAAACGCAGTTGAAAAATCTAACACCAACAGGGTCGACCGACCCTGGTCTAACGCTCGGCGCAGGTCATCTACCAAGGCCACGAGCGCAGTCTTAGTACCATATCCCGGATGAAATTCCGACTGGGAGGGATCAAGAAAACCGATGTGATCCAGATGCCTCTGCAGCTTCTGGGCCACTCCCCCTTCAATAACTTTCCCTAAAAAGGGAAGGTTAGAGACAGGCCGATAGCTGGCAAGGGAGTCAACATCAAACGATGGGTTCAGCAGAGGCTGCATCACCATCTCCCAAAGGGAGGCATTGATAACCCCCACCAGCAACAGCCCCCATTGTCTCCCTGCAAGATTTCACTAGCCAGGACAGGCTGGCACGGGTCTAACTCACAAGAAGTGGCCCTAACCGCCCCAAGGACCCCGATCACATCGGCGGGCACCATCGACTGGAATTGAGCCCACAAAACTGGACAAGATGGGGCTTCCATAACCTCCGGCTCTCCTCCTGTAATAAGTGCAGCATTGAAGTCTTGAGCAATTTTATCCACAAAACAGTCCACAAACATATCACAGAGTGCCATAGAGGACTCCACTCCTAGGTGGAGGGAGGCTGGACTGACCAATTCCTGCACCACCCAGAAAAGCTCCGCTGGACGGAGCTTAACAGATGCTATGAGGGCAGCAAGAAACTCTTTTTTTTGCTGTCCTCATAGCCACAGGAGAGGCTCATAAACTAGCTCTATGCTGCAATCAATTGGCTTCAGTGTGAGAGCGGCACCACCGCTGCTCCAACCGCTGCCCATTCTGCTTCAGCACCTGTAGGTCCTCCGAATACCAAGGAGGCCTGTGGTGCTGTCACCTGGGAAGTGGACATCTAGAAGCTGTCCGATCAGTGGCCTCAGTTAGCAAGGTGTTCCAGAAAGCCACGAGGTCATCAATGAGACGGCCGTCAAAATCAGAGGGTATCTCCCCCAGAGCCCTCTGGAACCACTCTGGTTCCATCAATCTCCGGGGGCGAACCATACAAATTGGTTCCGCATCCATCTGGGGGCATACATGTTCCAGAAGAGAGGTCTGCAGGAGGTAATGGTCCGTCCATGACCAGGGCACTGCTGATATCTGCCCCAATAATGGAACACCTGCCTCAAGGCCGGCACAAAACATGAGATCCAGAGTATGCCCCCCCCCCCGGTGAGGTTGGGCCACTAACCACCTGGGACAGGCCCATGGTTGCCATGAACTCATGCTCCGTGCCTCCAAGGGTGGCATCGGCATGAAGGTTGAAGTCTCTCAAGACTAATGTCTTCGGGGACTGCAACACCACCCCTGATACCACCTCCATCAGAGCATGCAGAGAGGCTGTTGTACAGGTAGGTGCACGGTATACAAGCAGCACCCCTAAACTGTCCTCTGCCAAATCAAACACAAGGTGAAGGACCTCCATACCAACCATGGTCTGCACAGGATACCTCCTCGCAGACCATCCCTCTTTAAAAATAATTGCTACGCTACCTCCGCCCACCATCCCTCCGACTATAGCTGATGCTGCACGGAATACCCGGCTGGAACAAGGTCAGCCAGAATAGGCCCCGACTCGAGGTCTAGTCAGATTTCTGTGATACATACGAGATCAGCGGCTGAATCCAGGATCAACTCCTGGACAGTTGTTGCTTTATTCGCCACTGACCTCGCATTCNATCCTGTCCCGCTCCCAGCACCCACCCCCTGCCTTATCGGGCAGGGCTGAACAGATGCACTGGCCCATGTGGGTGGCTCCTTAGTCCAGGCTATGCACACGGGATCATCCGGGAACTTGTCCTGGGCCAGCCGCCTACCTGCTCTGGAGCAGTAGCAGGCCAGTGGAGAAGTGCATGTGTGCTGACTCCCGAGCCTCAGAGGGTGAGCATCACCCCTGTGTGAAAATACCTGTGCCCTCTTCAAAAGTGGGGATAAAAATGCAGGGGCAAACTGTGTTCTGCCTTCAAGGAAACAAATTTATATAAACTTCACGACTCATAGCTTTTCTGTTCCCTTGTTCAGCGAATAATTCCTGATGGATTCATTTTGACTGTTGAACTGAGCACCCTACCTCTTGGACATGAGTCACCTTTATTTATTTATTTAAACCTTATATCCCGCCCCTCCTGCCCGAAGGCAGCTTGGGGTGGCGAACAACACAAACATTTTAAACAATAAAACATTTAAAAATAAATCAACAAATTTTAAAACAAATCATAAAAACTCACCCTCCCTCCCAAATCCTACGCCCCCTACCCCCCTGGCCAAAAGCCTGGCAGAATAGCCAGGTCTTACACAAATGTCGAAATGATAGGAGGGGGGGTGGCATCCGAGCCTCCTCCGGGAGTGAATTCCACAGCACAGGGGCAGCCACTGAAAAAGATCTAACATCGGTGGCCACCTGCCTCGCCCGGGGAACCTCCAAAAAGGCTTTCACGGACGATCTCCAGGGTCGCACGGGCACATGGGGAGTGAGCCCGGAGCACTAGTGTCATGTGGTCCCTGCGACCCGCCCCTGTAAGGAGACAGGCCGCAGAATTCTGCACCAGCTGCAGCCTCCGGATCAGCTTCTCAGGCAGCCCCACGTAGAGTGTGTTGCAGTAATCCAGCCTCGAGGTGATGAAGGCATATGGCCGAAGCCGCTGGACAAGATGTAACTGCCGAAACGCACTCCCCGCCACGGCCACAACCTGAGATGCCAAGCAGAGCCGCAAATCAAGGAGCACACCCAGACTCCGCACTTGAGAGACCATTGGGGGTGGTGTGAACCCCCCCCAACAAGAGGAGATTCAACCACCCCCAGGCCCCCCAAGCTCTCGCCCACCAACATCAACTCCGTCTTGTCAGGATTCAATTGCAGATGGCTCAACGTCATCTAAGCCCCCACAGCCGACAGACACTGGGAAAATAAGGAGACTGCATGGCCTGGGTCGATGGAAAAAAGAGAGGTAGAGCGGAGTGTCATCAGCATACTGATGACACTGCATGCCCTGAAACCCCCTCACGATCTCCCCTAACAGCTGCATATAGATGTTAAACAAGGGGGGACAGAATGGCACCCTGCGGGACAAATAACATAACCTCCCCCAACTGCACCCCTAACCTCCCTATCCACCCACGTCCTCCCACAAAAATCTTCTGCCAGTCGGGGATATGATACACAGTCCAGTCCCCTGCCCCAGCCCTCCTAAGGGCCACGTCCAAGGGCCCTTTGGCACGGTCCTTAGCACCCGTCAGGGCTGACGCCATGCCAGAAGCTGGTCTGTATCTGTGGCCCCACCCCCTCTCTCTCTGCCACTGGGAGCAGGGGGGTGGGTGGGCTCTGACAAGACCTGGTCTGATCAGGTGCAGGGTAAGCCTTGGGTGACTCCCAGCCCCTGCTCTAAAATGGGGTGAGCCTTGGGTGGCTCCCAGCCCCCACCCTAAAATGGGTTCAGTCCCAGCTTTTGCATGGCACAATGTGCCAGCAATGTGGATCTGCACGGTTTCCCAGGGGTGCGTGCACGCAGAGTCGTGCATGGGATCCACGGGACATGGTATTGGACCCAGTTACGCCAACATCTTTTTCCTAATTGGTGACATTTAATTTAGAACCCAGCTTCATGTATTTTCACCCTGTGTTCTTTGCATTGGCTGCCTGTACATCAGTGGATTGAATTTAAGATTGGACTGCTGGTTTTTAGGGCCCCAAATGGTCCAGGCTCTGGAGAACTTTGTTCTGATGGTTATCTGTGCTCAGAAACCACTCGCTGTCGGGGGATCCCGCCCTTACACCTCATGTCAGTTGGGCCTTTGCTGTAACGGGCCGCCTCAGCGTGGAACTTACTCATTCGAGAAGTTCATTGCAGTTCCTCCCTTCTCATCTTTAGGCACTTGAACTTTCCCCACCCTTTCTCCAAGTGCTTTTAGAGCAGAAGTTCTCAAACCTTTTTGACCCGCCCCCCCCCCATTCCCTTCCACTTGTCTGTCATAGTTGAAGCTTCTCCCGCCACCAAACACACATCTTGCTCCTTCTCTTTGTCTTCCCCCATCACACCCTCCTATTATTTCCCATCGTTCCCCATTTTGGGCGTTTTTAAATGAGACGGGGTGGAGCGAGTCCGTGATCAGCGTGCGTGGGCATGTGGGTGACGTGCATGGTGGAGTGCTTCAAATGGGCGGACCATGCATAGCCACCCCCATCCATGCACCATGAACCCTGTCCCTGCACGGGGCACTCCAGCTTTTCCTAGAGTGCCCCATGTGTGGAGGCAGTGCATGGGTACCAGGAGCATGCACTCCCACACCTGTATTCAAACGAGACCTCCCCTGTGTGGACAGTGAGTGTCTTGTTTAAAAACACTCTTCCTTCTTTAACCCTCTCCCTGCCCCCTTGCCACGCCATTATTTTGGATATTCATTTATTATTTGTTTTTAAAAATTGCTACCCCACCCCTCCTGCCACAGGCAGTTCAGGGTGGCTTACAGTTACTAAAAATATCAGAATGAAAAACACATAGAAAGGAGGAAAAATATTCCCTGAAGTCAGGGAGAGTGTGGAGCTAGCATTTGACAGCTGGGGGGTTCTTCTCATGCCTCCCCAGAACTCCTCCTGTGCCCTCTGCCCCTAGAGGGCCTGCCCCCCATTTTGAGGAACCTAGGTTTTGTTTTAGAGGCTCCACTGCTGGATTCCCTCTGTGTATTTGGTGCTCTTTTTTACCTTCCCTTTGAATTTATAATTTATTTTTTTTACATTGGTTTTACTGTATTTTATTGTATGGGTTTTGTGGAGCACTTTGAGTGCCATTAGACATAGGAGGGGGGATGTTATATAAATAAATTATTATGAAGAGTTATTCCTTTGGGTATCATTTGCACTTACCATATTTTGGCACTATTTTCCTGTTTCCCACACTTGACCAACTGTTTCAACAAGGGGTGCAATCCTCCATGGGGACAGTGTGACTGTTCACGTTCGTTGGAGTGAATAGCTAGCATGGGTGCTACCTCCATGAAGGGTCACGCTATAAATATATTAAGTGTATGGATGAAAAAGCATGGAGCCTTTACCACCTTAATAACCTGCACTGGTCAGTTCGTGTTGCATGCAACTGAAAGCCAATAGACCACTAATAAGCCCTGTTAAGCTCTTCACAACCTTGCTCCCCCCTACCTCTCTGCACTTATCGCCCTCCATACTCCAGCCCGTGCACTTCGCTCCTCCTCTGTCCCTTCTCTCACCCTTCCACGCCTTCCCTGCTCCCCTAAGCGCCTTCGTCCCTTCTCACTTGCTGCCCCCCATGCCTGGAACTCCCTCCCTGTCCACATCCGCCTTGCCCCCTCCCTTCATACCTTCAAATCTCTCCTTAAAACTCACCTCTTTCGCTCTGCTCTGTCTGACTCTTTATCCTGCTGAGCCACTATTCCTATACCTACGATCGGTTTACCCTTATCCTTGCAACATGGACCTGCCTGCTGTCATTCTCATCGTAACCAAGCCAAGTACGTGCACTTGAGACCTCGCATCTTCATGAATGTTAGACCCCTTGTCTCTCCCTCTGTTCCCCTTCCTAAGTCTCTCCCCCAGCTCCTGTCTCTCAGATTGTAAGCTCTAGGGGCAGGGACCGTGTCTATTTTATTACTTTGTAAAGTGCCAGGTACACTGCTGGCGCTATATAAATGTTTGTTAATAATAATAATAATAATGTTAAAAGCTCCACATTGGCCACTGCATGGTTCTTGCAGAACCGCAGTCTCACCTCATTTAAGTATGGTAAGGTATCACAGATGGTGCAGGTACCTGGGGTGAAGTTGTTTTTCAAGGCATACACTGTAGATGCTAGATATTGATCCTAGAGTAGACCCTTTGTTGTGAATTAAGGAGTACCTCTGGAAGAGAAGGAGGTGAGGAGTTTAAAAGAAGAAAGGGTAGGTCACAACCTCATCTCCTGTAAGTTTGCTGGCGTTTTCGAAGTAAGTTATTGACTGAAATCTTGTCACTATAAATCTTCGGGGAACAAATCTGAGTCCAAGTTGGAAAATCAAATCCACCCCTGCAGTGGTGACACAGGAGAGGACAGGACTCTCCAAAAGCCTGCGGACTGCAAAATAAGTAAAACGCTTACCAGGTATGAGAAAGACGATGTGATTTGATGCACATTTTAAAAAGAAAATTGAAGCTATACTTCCACTCAATTGAGACATTAATCCTAGAAAATTGGCTCCTCCAAATAACCTGAAACCATGTCACACACTCCTGCGATACAGCCAATCGAAAGCCCATAATAGGAAAGAAATCCATCTTCTTGCCCAAAATGTGAATTTAAAGTGAAAACATCGAGCCCAATGAGGAAACCGAAGCACAAAAGCCGTAACTGGTGCTCTGTTCTCTGCACTGGCTGCCTATTGGGGATGGGAAAATACCAGATACACTGGTATTGTATCGCCCCGGTATTGGATTTACCGGTATCAGCATATTGGACTTTTAACATTGGCTGCTTTACTGTTTTTTTTACATTCCGCCCATTTACTTCAATGGCTACGATCTAAAAAAAAAACCGGGAAAAGCGGCCAATATTAAAAATCCAGTATGCCAATACCGGTGATTATCGGATCAGATATACCCAATTATCGGATATATCCGATATAGATATTCCCACCCCTACTGCCTATAGTCTTCCAGACCCAATTCAAGGTGTTGGTGCTTACCTATAAAGCCCTATACGGCCTAGGCCCTACCTACCTGCGAGACTGCCTCTGCCCCCAGTCTCTGGCTCAACCCCTGCGTTCAGCCGGGAGCACCCATCTCGAAGTTCCCAGAGTATTTCAGGGGGCGACGATGGAGAGGGAGCTCTCGATGGCCACACCTAGGCTGTGGAACTCCCTCCCGGCAGAGGCCCGAATGGCCCTGGACCTCTCCTCCTTTCATCAACAATGCAAGTCCTGGCTGTTCCTCCAGGCTTTTGGTCAGGGAGATGGGTGAAGGGTGGGGGGTTGTGGGTTAGGGTGGTAGGATTTTTGTACCTTCTTTTTGTGACCTCCCCCATGTTGTTTTATATCTTTATGATTTTATATTTATATTTTTACTCTTTTCAAATTGTTAGCCACCCCGAACTGTTTTTACAGGAGGGGCAGGGTATAAGTGGATATATAAATATAAATAAATAACTTCAGCAGAGAAATAAAATGTTTGTCTCTATCTAAAAGTGAGGAGCAGAGTACTGCAATTGACAGTACTATAGCAAGTATAATTTGGCTCACAAACCTCTCAAGAAGCAGTAAACAGTGTTATGTAGCGTTGAGACCCCGGGGTAAATACCGGAT
>QEPC01014730.1:2046691-2061916 GCA_003113815.1 Sphenodon punctatus | reverse complement strand
CCTGGATTTTTGTTTTAAAAAAGAGTAAAGAAAAGACCCAGAGGCGAGGCGAGGCGAGCCCACCCCCCAGCACCAGCGGCCGCGGCGTCCCCGCAGCCGCCGGTAAGTATGACCCGATCCCTGGGGGGGTTTTTAACACCCCCCAACCCCCCAGGGATCACCCCTACTAAAGTTGAGTGCTTTGCTTATCTTTGCGGAGCTCCGGGTGCGGCGGCGGCGGTGGGGGGCAGTCCGGCGGCCTCAGCGCCGGCTGTGGCTGCCAGCGTCAGAGACGCTCTAGGCCTTCCGGGGAAAGGCCTAGAGCGTCTCTGATGCTGGCAGCCACAGCTGAGGCCCCCAGACCGCCCGCCGCCGCACCCGGAGCTCCGCAAAGGTAAGCAAAGCACTCAACTTTAGATGGGGTGATCCCTGGGGGGTTGGGGTGTGTGTTAAACACCACCCCCACCCCCAGGGATCGGGTCTATACTTACCGGCGGCTGCGGGGACGCCGCGGCCGCTGGTGCTGGGGGGTGGGCTCTTTTTTTAAACAAAAATCCAGGCTGGGCAGGGTGGGTGGGGGGTGTCCCCCCTTCCACCCGCGCAGCCTGGACTCGGGGAGGTGTTTTTGTTTTTTTTTGACTTTTTGGTGGGGCTTTCATTGCAGCCATTCATTTAAATGGCTGCAATGTAAAAAAATCCGGTACCCGGAATCCGGTAACCGGACCAGATTTACCGGGTTGAATCCGATAATGCCGGTACGCCCAGTACCGGCATTATCGGATTCCGGATTTACCGGTATTCCCACCCTTAGTGTTATGTATCCTCTTGATGAGGAGGTGGGCATGTTGTTGATCTTACCATTCTGAGACATGTCTTCTGCCCTGGGTATTCAGAGCTCATGGTATCACCACCCAAGTGTTACATGGCTATTTCATTCAGCAGCTGAAGTTACATGGAAGCTAGAGCATAGACCATAACTATGCAGTCTGAAAGGATTTAAGGAAAACAATATGCCAACAACCCCTAACAGTGGCAGAAATTCCGAGATAGTGTACATGGATTTCTCCTTCACATAGTCACTCTCTCCCTCTCTACTGGATCCTTTCCCTCTACCTTCATGCCACTGTTTCTCCTTCCTCAAGAAGCCTACCCTTGATCCTTGTTCCGATCCCTAGAATTACCATCCCATCTCTCTCCTTCCTTTTGTCTCCAAGCTCCTGGAACATGCTGTGAGTCTGTGTACACCCATTGTCTTGACTTCCTCTCTGCCAACTTCTCCCTTGACAATCTCCAATCTGGCTTCTACCCCCTCCACTCTACTGAGGCTGCTCTTGCTAAAATAACTAATGGCCTTCTCTTAGCAAAATCCAATCACCTCTACTCCATCCTTGTCCTGTCAATCTCTCTGCTGATTTTGATACCATCAACTGCTCTCTCTTACTTGACTCCCTCAGTTTCCATGACTCAGGGTGATTTCAGACATTACGCGGTCCCGATTCACCACAGTAGATTCCCGGTGGGGGTGAACAGATCAACCACCCCCCATTCAGGAAAGCCCTGAACAGACATGACGGGACTGGGACCACGGCAGGGAATTGGACCACTGGACCATGGCCTGGGGCAGCGCAACAGACATTATGCTGATCCCAGGCCACGTCGTGGTCAAAGCACCCAAAAGGTGCCGGGGCGGCGCGTCCCGGCTGCTGTCGTGTGCCCTTTAAATCTCCTTCCATTGCTGGTTGCCTGGCAGCGACGCTGCATGCTTTGTCCCTGGTTGGGAATAATTTTCTTTGGTTCCAGCCCGTGGTTGCCGTTCAGACATTACTTTTTGTTGTTTCCCATTGGGAATCTCTTTGACCACGCTTTCGGATATTGTCCCGCTGGGAGCTCCGGAAGCATGGTTGATTTTGACCCCATGTGGGTATTGACTGTGGTGAACATCCGGCGGCCTCCGAACAGACATGCAGAGCGTTTTGGCCCTGCCGCAGAATTGACCGTGATTCACTGTGGTTGAGCGTGATCTCGTAATGTCTGAAATCACCCTCAGTCCTCAACTGGTTCTCTTCCTACCTCTCTGACCGATCCTTCAATGTGTCTCGTGTTAGTGCCTCCTTTACTTCTCTTCCCCTCTTGGTTGGATTTCCCCAAGGCTCTGTCCTTGGCCCTCTTCTTTTCTCTCTATAAACTCTGTCCCTTGGCAAACTCATCAACTCTCATGGCTTCCAGTACCATCTGTATTCGGATGATACCAAACTCTGGGTAATTTCAGACGTGATGGGGCCAATTGGCCCCATCATGGAAACAAACCTATGATTCCCTGCCAGGGCCACCGCGTCACAAGCGAACAGACGTGGTGGTGGCTCCCAGCGGGGAATCAGGGAGGGGGCAGGGCCGCACGGCGCAACGTGGGGTCGCATGGCCCCGCCCCCCCACGCTCCCCTGCCGCCCGCCCTCTGGGGAGACGGGCAGGCGCCGCAGCCAATGCAGGCGCCGCAGACAATGCGGGCACCACGGCCGCCCGAATTGACCATGGCCTGAAATCCCTGCGGGGATTCCGGGCTGTGGCTGCCGTCCAGACGAGATGGCTTGGTTCATCACGGCGGGGAATCACAGTTGCCATGCGACCGGCCCCAGCCCCGCGGGTTCAGCCGATCGCGTGGTGAATGTGATTCCCCACCGGGATGAACATCTGAGGGGGGGGGGGGAACTTCCGGTTCCCCCCCATCAGACGTTACGGGATCACTTTCACCGTGTGCAGATTCACTGTGGTTGACTAGGATCTCGTAACGTCTGAAAATACCCTCTGTCTCTCCACCCCCCCTCTCTCTACCTCTATCCAGTCTCACCTCACTAAGTACCTCTATGACATTTCTGCCTGGATGTCTCAACGTCAGCTCAGACTTAACAGGGCTAAACAGAACTCCTCATCTTCCCTCCTAATCCTTCCTCTCTCCCTTCTAGGTCTTTGTTGATGGGGTCAACATCCAGCCTGTCCCTCAGGCACGTAGCCTAGGGTTCATCTTTGACTCCTCCCACTCCTTTAAACCTCTGATCCATTCTGTTGCCAAATCCTGTAGCTTCTCTGTGCACAACATTGCTAAGACCCATCCTTTCCTCACTGTTTCCTGTGCTAAAACCCTGGTCATCTCTAGCCTTGACTATTGCAACCTCCTTCTCACTTGCCTTCCTCACTCACCTTGCTCCTTTCATTTCTGTTCATAATTCTGCTGCCAAAGTCATCCACCTTGCCCACCGCTTTGACCACGTACAACCCCTCCTCTCCTCTCCACTGGCTCCCTCTTCCTGAACTCATTCAGCACAAACTCCTGGTTCTTACCAACAAGACTCTTCATGGCCTTGCTACCCCTCTCTCTCAGCACTTATTTCCCACTACACTCCTGTCTGGGAGCTCCGCTCCTCCTCTGTCACCACCTTTACCTGCTCATGGCTCCCGTGCATCTCAAAACGCATCCGGCCCTTTTCCATGGCAGCCCCCCATACCTGGAACTTCTTCCCTGAACACATTCGCTCGACTTCCTGCCTCCAAATCCCTCCTCAAAACCCACCTCTTCCGTCAAGCTTTCCCTAGCTCCTTGTTCCCCTCGCCCCCTTGCTGACTTATCCTGAGTCATTGTGTCTTGTGTAACATTGAATGAGTAACTACACCTTTGTAACTAAGCCAAGCATGTGCACCTGAGACCTCAAGAGTTCATATATGTATCCTTGTCTCTTCCTCTCTTCCCCCCCTGCACTTTGTCTCCCCCCCACCCACAGTCTCTCTTAGATTGTAAGTCTGCTGGGGCAGGGGCCGTGTCTGTTTCTTACAATTGTAAAGTGCCAGGTACATTGCTGGCACTATATAAATGCTTAACAATCAATAATAATAATTAATAATAATTTCTCATCCATGCTGAAATCTCTCCCTCCCCTCTTCAAGCCAGAGAAATTTTATGATTGTGTTTCTTTTAATGCCAATCAGCAGTGAAGGGGGAAAGAAGAAAAAGAAAAAGAAAAATCAACCCACAGCGTTATGTATTGGAAACAAGATCATCAGAACAAGAACTGGAACTGTTTTCTCTGCAATTCTGTCATCTTTGGCAAAAACAACAACAAAAAACCTCTTAGCAGATGGGGAAATAATCCAGGTTAATAACACATTCTGCTGTTGGGATCATCTGTGTAGCTGGAATCATGGCATTCACAACACAGTGAGTTTTAGTTCCTTCCAGTGGTTAAAGCAGATCAAGCCAGGAGGGATGTAATTTTTTCAACTGTTATCTTAGGTTTGAATGTCATTTGCTCATCCCATGGTGCATCATCTTATGGAGACTGGTGGTAGCAAAGGGGGAAAAAAATGAGACGAGAGGAAATTTATCCGACTAGATTGAAAGCCAGACAAGTACGTTTGCATGAGCAGTGTGTTAGGCTAGCTGAAAATACATCATGGCAGTCTGCTCCCTTATTTCTATGAGAATGGGTACTTGTACCCATTGTATATCAATACAATGGGTACAATTGATGTGATGTGAATGCACTAGACTCGCAGTGGTTCCCAAACGTTATCCAATGGAACTGTCCTCCAAAAAGCCAAAGTTATCTGTGCCTTACCCTCTACAAAACATTGTAAGGCCTCTCTCTGTGTTCAAAACATTGAACCCCTGGCTTCTCTCCGTGTTCCCTGACACTCTGCCTCTGTTCCCCTCTGCTCTGACTCCCAGCCTCTCACTCCGTTCCTTGACTTTGGTTATGCTCTGCTGTGCCCTGCTCGCCTCCCCTCTCTCTTTCCACACTCCTTGGCTCTTGGCTCCTAGATCCTCTCCTGGTTCCTAGCCCCTTGCTCTCTTGATTCCTAGTCCTCTCCATGTTAGGAAAGAGCATAAGTAATGCCAAATTAGATGTAAAACAAGACCGGTCAAGAGGGAATTTGAGAAGCGATTCGCTAAAGATGCAAAAAATAATAAAAACTTTTTCAAGTACATCAGAAGCAAGAAGCTTGCTAGAGAGTCGGTTCAGTCATTACATGACCGGGGGTGAAAGGAATGCTCAGAGAGGATGGGCACATTGTAGAGAAGTTGAATGAATTATTTGCTTTTGTCTTCACCGCTGAGGATGTTGGGAGATACTCAAAACAGGACCGAGTCTTTGTAGGTTAAGAATCAGAAGAACTGTCACAAATAAGTGTGCCTCTGGAGGAGGTTCTAGAGAAAGTTGACGAACTAAATAGTAACAAGTCACCAGGACCAGGTGGTAGTCACCCCAGAGTTCTGAAGAAACTCATATGTGAAGTTGCAGACCTACTATTGATAATTTGCAACCTATCGCTAAAATCTGCCGCTGTACCAGAAGATTGGAGGGTAGCAAATGTAACGCCGATATTTTAAAAGGGCTCCAGAGGTGATCCTGGACACTACAGATTGGTGAGCCTGAAGTCGGTGCCAGGCCAACTGGTGGAAATGGTTATTAAGAACAGAATTACTAATCATATTGATGAACATTGCATAATAGCAAAGAGTCAACATGGATTTAGGAAAGGAAAGTCATGCCTCACTAATCTATTAAAATGTTTTGAGGGTGTAAATAAGCATGTGGATAAGGGTGAGCTGGTCGATGTAGTGTACCTGGACTTTCAGAAGGTGTTTGATAAGGTCCCTCATGAGAGACTCTTGGGGAAATTAAAGTGTCATGGGATAAGAGGCAGTGTCCCGTCATGGATCAGCAACTAGTTAAAAGATAAGAAGCAATGAATAGGACTAAATGGTCAGTTTTCACAGTGGAGAGAGATAAGTAGTGGAGTGCCCCAGGGATCTGTACTGGAACTGGTGTTGTTTAATATATTCATTAATGATCTGGAGAATGGAGTAAACAGTGAGAGGATCAGATTTGAAGATGACAAAGTTATTCAAGGTAGTTCAAACCCAAGCAGCCTGTGAAGAATTGCAGGAGGATCTTGTGAGACTGGGTGACTGCACATCTAAATGGCAGATGAAATTTAATGTGGACAAGTACAAAGTGATGCACATAGGGAAAAATAACCCAAACTATAGGTACACAATGCTGGGTTCTAAATGAGGAGTTAGCACTCAGGAAAAGGAACTCAGAGTCATTGTGGACAATACATTCAAATCCTCAGCTCAGAGTGCGGCAGCCTACTTATGTTCTTATGTTCCCTTGCTCCAAATCGCCTGGGGTGGTTCCATGGTCTGTCCCATCTCTTCTTGAGCCCTTCCCTCTGACTCTCTCTAAGCTCTGACCCATTCCCCCATTAAACAGTTTCCCTTTAAGCTTCAATTATTTTTTAGTAGGATTAAAACTTGGATGACAAAAAAGTAAACAGAAGGTTAGGAATCCTTCAGAAAGAATAAAACTGAAAATATCGTAACACCGCTATATAAATCTATGACCCTTTTCACACAGACACTCTAACACTGATAAAATGGGTGTTACATTTTATTATGCTGGGCTAAATTAGAAAGAGAGGCTAACAAGAGCCAGAGAAGGTAGAAATTTTATGTGGTGGGATACCTAAGTCCCTAGAGATTCCCAAACTTACCGGAGGAGCCTTAAACCTGTCCACACCTGGGTCAGGATCCATCAAGCCCAGCATCCTGTCTGAGACCACGTTCACACCTGATGTGGCAGCAGTGGCAAAAGACCCATGAGGCAAAGACAGCAGCGGGCAGGAGCCCGATGCTGGAAGTAACACTGGTGTGAACGGGGTTTTGTTGCAGCTTTGCTCGTAGATGACAAGGTGCAAATTCAGCCCTGTCATCCATGAGCAAAGCCATGACAGAACCCCATTCCCACTGGTTCTACTTCCCGCGTCTCTGTCTCACAAGTCTTCTGCCGCTGCTGCCACGTCAGGGGTGAACGTGGTCTCAGACAGGATGCTGGACTTGATGGATCCTGACCCAGGTGTGGACAGGTATAAGGCTCCTCCAGTAAGTTTGGGAACCTCTAGGGAATTAACCATCCCACCACATACAATTTCTACCTTCTCTGGTTCGTGTAAGCCTCTCTTTCTAATTTGGCCCAGTTTGGCCCTTCTTTGTCTCTGGCCTAATTGGTCTTGATCTCATAGTCCTTGGCCCTCTGTGGAGCCACCACTCTAATTTCAGCCTTCTCCAGCTAAGCACAGTCACATCCTCGGAGGGATCACTAGTCAATTTGCCCCCTCTTTGGGCTTTCTGTAGTTTGGCTTCTATAACAACAACATAGCAATTGGCCCTTGGTGGGGTACAGTCACTATTTGGCCCACTAATGGAAAACAGCAAAATACCATGTTTGAGTCAGCAATTTGTCTTGGGTCTCCCTCCTCCCCTTACAACTCGCCCCGTCCACTGGGCTTCTCCCAAAAAGTGGGCTTCCAATAAACAAAATAAGCCTCTTTGGTATTCAACATAAAGTTGTGCAATCCATGCTTCTGGGCATTAAACACAGTTTTAGGACAGGCCTTTGGCCTCTCAGCCCTTAAGGCGAGTCAAATTAAATCACACCTGGATGCTCCCATGCTGTCTGTCTGCAGGCATCAGCTTTGTGGTGAGCCAGGTTGGTGCAAGCAGCTTAGCTAGGCTGTTCTGGAATCG
Organism: Sphenodon punctatus; assembly: GCA_003113815.1. Taxonomy (NCBI): domain Eukaryota; kingdom Metazoa; phylum Chordata; class Lepidosauria; order Sphenodontia; family Sphenodontidae; genus Sphenodon; species Sphenodon punctatus. The sequence goes on along the minus strand of QEPC01014730.1, from coordinate 2,054,354 downwards.
TCTCTGTTAGCCTGGCTTGGAAGCCAAACATAGTTCTTCTCTCTTTCAGTCCCTTCTGACCACTGATACCTCTGTCTGTCTTGCTGCTGGTTTTAGGACCTCTTAGCTCCTCCCTCTTCTCTGATTCGCTCTCTTGGATCATGAGGGAAACTGCAGACCCTGCCTATCACTAACTTATTGTTTATAGGCATCTTTCACTAGCAACAGCTGTGGGCAATTATAGCCCTGCCTGCAGGCTCTCTTTTCCCTCTGTGAAGCTTCTGCATCTGCTTGCAGTGGGGTTTAATACATTGAGTACACCAGGATCCATCTGGGATACTGGTCTGACTCAGTATGGTACTACTTATGTTCTCTTGCTCAGTCTCCTCTGGTAGTTCCTTGGCATGGCCTGTCTCCTCTTGAGCACTTCCCCTCTGACTTGCTCCAAGCTCTGACTCATCCCCCCCATTACAGTTTCCACTTAAGCTTAAATTATTTTTTAATAGGATTAAAACTTTGACAATAATAAAGAAGGGGTTTTTTTTGTTTGAGGGAGGGTGACTGGGAAAAGAGAAAGAGAGAGTCAGAGAGTGGTGGTTGTTGGGGAAGGGACTTTGGCAACAGGGGGAGGAGGGCATGCTCCAAGGGCAAAGAGAACCACTTTATCATGCCCCCCCCTTCCAATGTGGCCCTGTCCTGGTGCCCCAGATAACCAGAAAGAACACAGCCTGCCCCCAGAGATGATATGACAGAAACTGGACCAAACACAGAGGTGTGGTAACTCTACCAGGGCCATGTGGAGTTGTCTGCATTTTAGAATGAAAGCCTGTTTTAACAATCTTTTTTGGAAATACAATTTTTAGGTCAGGGGTGACCAGACTTGCAGTGCACATGATCAACTTGATCCAGGTGCCAACCTCTGGTGATCTACCGGGATCAGGGGTGGTGGGCCCCCTAGGTTAGCAGGGGCAATGCGCCTCCTGGCCCCAGGACTTGCCAGGACTCCGCTGCACTCCCGCAGACTTTAAAAAAAAAAAAAAAATCAGCCACGCCGCGTTGAATGCTTGGAGCCATCTCGAAGAACCTTGTTTAGAGGGGCAGGAACCTTCTGAAGGTTGCTGCCTCTCTAAACAAGGTTCTTCGAGATGGCTCCTAACATTCTCACCAGTTGTGTGAGCGTGTGCGCACACAACCGGTGACTCACACCATCACCCCTGAAGGCTTCCTAAGGAAGCCTTCAGGGACAAAAGGGAAGCATTCTCCCTTTATGCGGAATGGGTGGCTAGAAGCGCTGTCCATTCCACATAAAGGGACCCTGCAATGAAATAGTGCCGCAGGGGGCACTATTTCATTGCAGGGGCGGGCAGGGCTAAAGTTCATACCCGGGCACCACACAGAGGTGCCCAGTTATGAAATTCCCTGTCCCAGCCTGTATGGGGGTGGTGGTGGTGGCGGTGGCTGGGAACTGCGAGCTGCTGCCGCGCATGCAGCTCTTAGCCTCCCCCTCCTTCCCTGAGTCCCTTCCTCCCTCCCTCCTTGTCAAGTCAAACTTTGACTCGACTCTGGGAGTGAGCCTGGAAGGGAGGGGGAGCCAGCTGCGCTGCAGCCATCAGGAGCAGGACGCAACGAGGATCGGTAGTGCTGAGGAGAGGAGTCAGCCCGGCACNAAAAAAGGGTTGGGGTGGGGGGGGGGGGGGGGGGGGGGGGGGGGGGGGGTTTGAGGTGGACCGTCCTGGTTCTTGGATGGTTCCGCTCATTCCTCTCAGGAAGGAGCCAGCAGGTGGTGTTGGGGGCTGAAAAATCTAGCCCCCGGGACCTCTCTTGCAGCGTACCACAAGGTTCTATTTTGTCTCCATTATAGTTTAACATCTATATGCAACCCCTGGGGGACGGTTGTGAGATGGTTTGGTGGGCGTTGCCACCAATATGCTGATGACACCCAGCTATACCTCTCTTTTTTCAACTGACCCAGGCCCTGCAGTCTCAGTGCTTTCTCAGTGCCTGGAGGCAGTGGCTGACTGGATGTGGCGGAGGAGACTGAGGCTGAATCCCAATAAGATGGAGGTGATGTTGGTGGGTTGGGCGGCAGAGGTGATAGCTCCCCTCATTGAGGGGGTCCGCCCCCACTAGCTCCCCGGGTCCGGAGCTTGAGAATCCTGTTGAACCCCAGCCTTTGGCTGGATTGCCAGGTAGATGTGATGATGAAGGGAGCCTTTCACCAGCTACATCCTGTGCGGAGGCTCCGGCCACATGTTTCGGACTCCGACCTGGCTACCCTCATCCATGCGTTCACCGCATCTGTGGAACTCCCTCCCAGAGGAAGCTCAACTGGCCCCGAGTCTGCTGGCCTTCCACCAGACCTGTAAGACCTGGCTGTTTGTCCAGGCCTTTGGGGAAGGGAGTGGGTAGGGGTGGGGGAGATTGGTAGTGGGCGCAGGGGTGGCTGGTGGGTTTTGAAGTTGGAGGGGCAGTAAGTCTGGCTGGCCTGCCAGTGGCAAAGCCGCCAGTGAGTCTAGGGGTGGAGCCAGGGCAACGGTGGGCAAGACCCCCACGCAGCAGAGGGCAAGAATACTAATGTGTGTTGGGGTCCCTCCAACACACATGCAGCAAGTCCCTTCTTTCTGAAACAGTAGTCTTGCCCTCTGCTGTGTGCGTGCGTGTGTGTGTGTTGGGGAGGAATTTTAAAGCCCCATGAATCACAATTAAAAACAAAACAAAACAGAACAAACAAAACCCCACACAGAAACCACATGCAAAGTGTGTTTTGTTGCAGTCTTCGATCTGGTGTAAAAACAGTGACTGGTGGTTTCCAATCTGTGGTTTTAAATGGAACCAATGATAATCTTGCATGGTTATGTAGAATGCATGGTATTGTCAGTCCTCCTCAGTATCATGAACTACTGGACTCAGGTTGTGACTAGGGTGCTTTACAAGGACGGGTGCCTGTGTTTTGGGTTTATAAATTATTTATTTTAAGCTTGATGTGCATGCAAACTATGTTATGTATGTTAACCCTGGGAACTCCTTGCTGCTGGGTTATGCCGTCTACCGTTGTCCTGGCTCCGCCTACCATTGCCCTGGCTCCGTCCCAAGGCTCGCCGGCCTTACTGCCCCTACAGCCTCAAAACCCACCAACCTCCTCTGACCGGGATCACTCCCTTTTTTTGGCTTCCAGCTATAGAGCACCTAAGAGTGGAATGGAGGTCTTCCCCCTCCAAAAGCCTTTTCCATCCCACTGGAGGAGCTCTTCTAGCCTGTCTCTTCCCTGGAGACAATTCCTGGGGTGCAGGTCATGCTCTCTTTCCCAGAGGCAACCTTGAAGAGGCTGATCCCCCTACCCACCCTGTGATCTACTGGAGACTAGTTTGTGATTTCCCAGTAGATGATCTCTTTCCCAGTAGATCATGATCAACCTCTTGGCCACCCCTGCATTAGTTAGTATTTGTCATTCTCCTCGTGAAGGAGTGAAGTAAGGAAAGGTGGATTGTTTATGGGAGACGTAAGTGGACTCATGAGAGTAATTTTGGTCTAACATTTGTGGGGGAATGCTGACCCACATAAGCCCCACCCCTATGGCCCTAAAATTGTGTATGCTGGGTGGGGGATTGGACCCCCTGAGCTGAGACACCCCTTCTTGCGGTGCGTGTGAACCTGAGGGATGAATAAATGAACTGCCAAGAGCATACCATACCCATTGTTTTTTATCCCGAGAACAATACTCTGGTTGTTTGTGTGTCAGCTCTTGGTTTAGCTGTTTTCCCTTAGTGACAGTTAATTTAAAGTAACAAAAGAGGAGTCAAGCCAAATTCAGTTACTGCCTCCCCACTCCTCCCCTGAAAGCTTCTTTGGGGAAACTGCACCTGAAGAACAATGACCTAATGTCCCCTCTTCAGCCTGATACTTGGAAAAGTCAGCTTTAATTCATCCGAAAAGCCCTTGTGACCAACTTGGGATTTCCCAGAATTTCTGCCAATAGAGTTCAAAACTCCAGGAAAATAGGAGGGCTTTATGAGGAGGTGTGCTCTGAATAAAAAAATAAATATTTGCAAGTATTTCTGAGGGTCTGAGGAGTGGTCCCAAGTGTTTGGAAGCTTTGGAGAATACTCGGGAAGTTTCCAAGGTCTAATTTGCATGCAAGCATGAATCTAAGCCATGCATGCAAACTAATGCTTCAGATCCATGCTGGGAGGTAATTGGGGAGGAAAGGGCAATTTCCAGCCCCCATGGATATTAGATCATTTGCTTCCCTGGGGCAGCAAGGACCACAACAACAGCAAAACACTGGGGCTGAATTATTGAAATTTGAGTTACTCACCATGACTTGAAATGGTGTTGGGCATGGTGATATCCAGCCTAGCAAAGCTCTCTGAGCCTTTGTGGGAAGGGTGGTAAAGAAATATGAATAAATAAATAAGGCTATTAGAAACATCCTTTTAGACACTCGCGCCTTTTTAGAAGAGGGAAAGCTCAGTTGTTGCAATGTCTCTCAATGTGAGGTTAATTCCTCAAAGCGTCTCTGATTTTTCAGGTTTTAGAGGCATTGGGCTCAACCCCATGGCCTGTGGATCTCGGGCAGAAGCTGCATGTGTGCGCATATGCTCGGTTTCTGCACAGCACAATGGGCCAGCAATGGGGATGCATGCGGTTTGCGTGTGCACAGGTCTGTGCAGAATCTGCAGGCTATGGGATTGAGCCGCCCATTGGGGCTAGTTTTGCACATGGGAAGGGGGTCAAGAGCTCTGAGGCTCTCTCTTCCTGATGACGGGGAGGGGAGGAGCTCCAGATGCATTTGCCTATTAGCTCTTAAGCTGGGGAGGAAGCCAGCCTTTGAAATTTACAAGTGCTGGCCACACTTGTAAACTCCAAAGGGATTAATTAACAAATAGCTGACACTCGGCAACCTTGGCCGAGTTCCAGAATTTCGGGGCCCTTCCTCAGAACTTGGAAAATCAAGGCCAAATGCACCAGTCCTCGTTGTTTCCTGAGAAAAACTGAGAACCGAGTGTCATCACTATTGATGAGTTTAGAGGTCAACAAATCTCACTGGGTGACCTTTATTACTTCAGAGGAAGTGAGCGATTCGGATTTGCCAGTGAGCAGTCAAGGTGGAGGTTTGAGTAGACTGAGCCATGAAGAAAGAGGGGAAAGATGGGAAAATGGTCGTCTTTGTTCTTGGCAGAGCCACAAATGCCCTATACATAGTCAGAGGTAGCCAGATCGTGACACCAAACCTGAAAAAGGTGTATTTCCTCTCTTGATTGGGAGGAAAGATACCTGCCAGGCAGGCCCAGACTTAGGTAGGGCCCACCACAACCCTACAATATGGGGGGCCCCACAGGAAACACTATCCCATTGTCCCATCACTACTGATGCTAAGGGGCCCCAGGAGGTGCAACACTACTGTCATTCTTGTGGGTCCCCGAGAGAGCTCCTGCGGTCTTGGCAGTGGTGTGTCAGGTGGACTTCCAGACTTCCAGATAAGCACCAGATTGTTAATTGTTAAGAGGACATGGCCATGGGGAACATGGCTATGAGGGGGAGAGAGTAGGGTCACCCATTGAAGCCAATGGCAAAACTCCCATTGGGAGGCCTGTGTCCTGTGTAATCTCTGCTGGTAGCATTCTGCAAATTTGACCCCAATGTAATTGAAATGTTAGAAACATCCTTTTAAGATAAGAGACCCAGTTATTCAAGTCCCTCCCTGCTTCGGGGAAATCAGATGTAGCACATGAATATCACATGGCTAGCCTTCAGAGGAGAAAAGGAAGTTGTCAGTGGGTGTTAATAGATGTGAAGGTGGAGTGCCACCGTCACAGTGCGACCTGGGTCAGGAACACACTGACAACACGGTCTTGACCGTGCCCACCAGCACAACAAACATGTCGGTGGCCAGGCTGCTGGGGAGGGTGGGGAGCCACTTGAATGTGCAGCCATCCAGCCCTGCCCCCACGCTGTGCCCAGTCCCCCGCCCTCCGTCATGACAGTCAATGATGGCTGCCATGGCAGCCGACCAAGGCAGATCCGATCCAGGTCCGCTCATGGCAGGTCATAACAATCATTATAGCCCGCTGTAGTCCACTTAGACCCAGTCAGGCAGACAGCAGCCTGGGCTGTAATCCCGGATTAGAACCTGGACTAGCTGCCAACACGCCCGGGAGCAATCCCAGGTCAATATCTTGTGGCCAGCCAACAAACATACCGGTGGCTCATAGGCCTCAGCAATCCTAGGTAGGGTGCATCAGCCCACTGACTTGTTTGTTAACATCCATTGTACTGTTATAGGATTCCCTCACTGATTGTGCGGATGAAATTCCATCTGAGGGTAGAATTGTTTTCTAGGTACCTCAGTCCTCCTGTTATTTTATCTGTACAACTCTACTATAATTCTGTGCTTTACAATACCCTGTACATCTGCCTATATGTATCCCAGTACGGAAGATGGCTTCATTTTTATTGCAATTGACCAAAACAAAAAACGTTATCATTTAAAAAAAAACATAAAATGCACAACAGTTTGTAAAACTAAAAACGTTCTTCTTCAAAAACATCACAAAATCATTTTGACTCCAGCTTAAACTCCAAAAAACATAGAAATTCATTACAATTAAAAAAAATTCACCTCCATACATTGCAACAAGACATATGCCAAAAAACCTGGAAATTATTTCAGAATTTGAGGAATATTTCATATTTTATCCTCAACATAAATGTAATATATATACTTAATTCCTTACCATACATACTTACACTTATTCATTTTTATCAATAACTAAACTTTCAAATTTTTTCATTATTAAACTTTAATTTATTATCATAATTCAACAACAAACAATTTTTTCAGAGTGCATTAACTCTGCCCTTTACATATACACAAAATTGTATACACTTTATACAATAAAATGTTAACAACGTCAGTGTAGAGAACGTTATAGAATTGGTTGTACAGAATGCAGTTCTGTAGAAACAGACTTAGTTTTTTGTTTTGGTAAATTTCCAGGTTTCGTCCGATATGATGTATCAGCACATTAATACATCTGTTCTTGCACAACTTTTAAGTTGTATATTTTACAGAACTTTTAACTTAAAAGTTGTGCAACTTTTACGTTGTGCATATATGAAGTTACTTGTTTATATTACGGTCAATGGGAATGATTATCCCCCTCTAACCCTAGTGTAAACTAGGAGTAACTCTACAAGAGCCAATTTGCCAAAGGAGTTTGAGGAGGAATTTGGTGTGTGACTTTTAAAAAAAACCATAGCCTCCACATCAAAACAGGAGGTGTTTGGGGGAAGATTCTCCCAACTTCTTCTCCCCCCCAACTCAATCTCTCTCCCCCCCCCCCACGCACACACACATACAGACTCCTACTCTCTCTCTCTCACACACACTCACACTCACACACACACACACAGTCACAAACATGCACGCAGGCTCTTCTCCCCCCACTCTCTTTCTCACACATGCACGAACGCAGACTCTTTCCCCCACTCTCTCACAAACACACATACACCATTGTCCCTCACACACACACACACACACACACACACACACACACACACACACACTCTTCTCACCAATAATGCCACTGCCACTTGCAGCCTCACAGGAGGTTCAGGAGGGGCTGTAGAGTTTTTCAAAAGGCCCCGCGATGCTGCAGGACACATTGGGGGGGGGGGGGGGGGG
>QEPC01014730.1:2019948-2041468 GCA_003113815.1 Sphenodon punctatus | reverse complement strand
GGGGGGGGCGGCGGGGGAGGCTGCGGCGGGGGAGGCGGCGATCCCGGCAGCAGCTGGAGCTGAGCGGCTGGAGTCGGGGGCCACGGTGATCCTGGAGCGCAGATTTAAGTAGGTGGCATGTGCTGATGTGACCAGCTTTATAAAGGCCGCGCAAGCCCCTGATTGGCTTGTGGCCTGAATAAAGCTGGTCCTTGAATGGCTGACCGCCAAGGAAGGGAAATCCCACGGGGATTTCCCCAGTTTCTGCAAGAATCCTGCCTCGGGCAGGAATCGCCGCACATTCCGCGAATCGCGGGAGCGCAGAAGACTCGGGCCCTGCCAATGGTCCATCAAGCCCAGCATCCTGGCCTCCGACAGTGGCCAATATCAGTTGCATGGGAGAAGAACCAGCGGTCACCATGGGCAATCCATTCCCCGTTGTTCACTCCCAGTTCCCGACAACAAGAAGTTCATTCTGTAAACTACTTGGCTAATAGCCATTAATGGACCTACTCTCCAAGAACTTATCAAGTCCTTTTTTAAACCCAGCTATACTACTGGCCTTGACAACATCCTCTGGCAATAAATTCCATAAGTTAATTATACATTGAGTTCAGCTATGTCTTTTTTTGAGATGGGGCGTGTAGCAGGGTGCTGGGCACTGGGGTCGCACTCTGGGGAATCAGCTCACCCGCTGCTACGCCTATTCAGCTCGAGCCTCAACTGAAACCCCCCCTCAGACGGAGGGAGTGGGTTGTACCCTCTTCTAAGACACAACACACAGTCCAGAGGGTATGAGTTCACAGTCCTTTATTAGACTCTGTGTCCACACCATCCCTGAGACTCCTGGCTCAGTTGCCTCCACCCTGCAGACCCATGTCCATCTCTCTCAGGCACAGAAGCACCACAATATCAACCCCCACCCCCCTGGTCCATCTAGCCAAGCCTCAAAGCCCCAGGCTCTGGCCAAGCCTTCCCTAGGCAAGAGGCTCCCTCCTGGACACAGCCTCTCCCCTGTACCTGGTTCCCTCTGGTTCTCCAGCACCCTGGAGAGCGTAGCATTACTAGTCTTTCTCAGGGAGATGTGGTCCCTTCAGCTCCCAGGTAGAGACTCCCCTCCTCACTGCCTTGCCTCTCCTTATATCCCAGCAGAGTGGGTGTGGCCAGACTTCTACTCCTCAGCCTTAAAGGGCCAGTGTCCTGCCCACTCTGTCCCTGGAGTTATCAGCCTGTTCTCCCCACAGGCTGATTGTAGCTATGGGCTGGCTCTCCCAGGCCCATGCGCATGTGCCCAGCCCTCTGACTGGCCAAAGCAGCCCCCCTCTTAAAGGGGCAGCATCCCCACAGGACTGCTCCCTGCTACAGGGTGACCAGAACAGCACACAATATTCCAGACACGATCGCACCATTGATTTGTATAGAGGCATTATGACATTCTCAGTTTTATTTTCTATCTCTTTGTGAAGAACTCCTAACATTCTGTTTGCATTTTTGACTGCTGCTGCACACTGGGCTGAGGATTTCAGTGTATTGTCTACAATCACTCCAAGATCCTTTTCCTGAGTGGTGACTCCTAGCTTAGTACCCAGCACTGTGTACTCATAGTTTGGATTATTTTTCCCTATGTCCATCACTTTGCACTTGTCCACATTAAATCTCATCTGCCATTTAGATGCCCAGGCACCCAGTTTCGTAAGATCCTGTTGCAGTTCTTCACAATCTGCTCATGTTTTAACTACCTTGAATAACTTGGTGTCCTCTGAAAATTTGAGCAGCTCACTCTTAACACCCTTTTCCATTGAAGTCCATTGATTTTTCTTTGACTGATACAGCAGTCCTCAAAACTCTTGCTTCAAAATAGTCCCACTGAAATCAATGGAACTACTCTAAAATATAAGGTTGCAGCATTGCATTGGTATTTAAACAGCATGGAGAGACTTCTCTACATGGCAAGACAAAAGATTAGAGGTGGAATCTAGCTCTGTATGCTGAACTGATATGGACTATGTATTAGTGCTGAAACTTCGTATTCAAAATTACTCATTTTTTTACTGAGTATTTCAGTATTCGACTTGCTTTTACCAAGTACCAAGTAAATGAGGAATCTGCTTGGTGCTCAGTCTAGTACTCAGTACTCAGATGGGCAACATACGGGCGTTTTCCTGGCCCTATATAAGGGAACTCAGTACTTGAAAAACACTTGCTACTCAGTTTTAATTTTCCAAGTATTTTACTGAGTACCGAGTATTGAGTATTCGGCTGAGTTACTGAGGACCGGCCGAACACTCTGAGTCGATCCTCAGAAACTCAGAAATACTCATGAAATTATTTTTGTTTACTATTCGGTGGAGCCCTACTATGTATATATGCTAATGAGACTCTATATGGTAGGAGTTGTGTAACAGAGATTGTATATTGCTGAAAAGACACATAAGGTAATTCCCTAAGAGAATTACTATTGAGCTAGTTTCCCTAATGAGGTGGTGATGTGTGAGGCTGGTTCTGAAAGAACTTACCCTGAGATAACAACACCATGTGCTACAGACATACCTACCCCACAGGGGGTCGGAAAACTCAGGCCCAGGGGCCAAATGTGGCCCATGGCTAGTTTTTATGTGGCCCCTTTCCAGTTCCTACCCCCAAGCACTAAAAGAGCGAGCTCAGGGTAAGGGAGCAGAGATGAGGGCCTGCACACGATGAGGATAGAGCCATGGAACCGATCCATCATCTGAATGGATCGTTTCCTGAGTGAACCTCTGGCCCCAACATCTAGGCAGCCACTGGAGCTTATATTCATTTTCAAAGGGGCCCCTGTGAGGGAAAAGTTTAGGGACCCCTGTTGTAAGGAAAGGCAATGATTGCTAAGTGCTTTGCATGCATAAAGCATTATATATCTGATCTGTACGACACTCATTAATATTAGCTCATATTGTAACTTCCCGCTTTCATTTTCCAGACATTTCCAACGTCTTTGACTTCTCCCTCTCCTTCCCACCTGATGACAAGACACCTTCATTGTGTGAGCAGTGGCAATGGTTTACAGAGCCCCTCTCTCCCTTCACATTCATCTCTCTGCTGTTCTACATGCTACTCCCAGCTCCCTTTCCCATTGTCTGTACTTCTGCGTCACATCAATCTCACATTCTGACAGATGCAGCCTCCAAAATAACCTCTGTGTGATGCACGTAGCCCCAAAATAAACATGTCTTTCAAAGTCAGGTGCGTCATACCTGCAAATAACCTCGTTTATCGAGACAAATTGATTCGAATGCTTATAGTGTAAATACCGGTATCTTGTAGTATTGTATGATGCCATCTGTCATTTGCTCTTGTGCAATGCATAATTTAATAGAGCCTGGTGTTACTCCATTTTGTGTGTGTTCTCAAGCTCCCACCACGTAGCTCTTCATACCGTGACAAGTATGATATCTTTATCAAACACCAACATTTTAAAAGTCACACTGTTGGGTACAGGATGACGATTCCAATAACTTCCCTGACACTAACGTTGCATAGTATCGATACCGCAAATGCATGTATTTCCCCAACTTCTGTTTGAGTGTTTCTCGGCAGCTTGAAGATTACAGGGTGTAATTTCAGATAGTTCTGGGGAGAATGACACCGCATTCACACCTGACGCTCCGGCGTTGTCCGAGTGACGCGAGGTACAGACGCGGCAGCGGGGAGAAGCCTGATGACAGAAGTAGAGCCTGTGCGAATGGGGATCTGCCGCGGATAGTCTCATGTATGACAGGGCGCAAAATCCAGCCCGCGTCGGCTCTGCTTTCATCATCAGACTCCTCTCCACTGCCGCGTCCATGCCTTACATCACTCTGACAGCGCTGGAGCGTCAGGCGTGAATGTGGCCTTCGGCTCAGTGGCGTCACAAGGCTGTGGTGGGCCTGGGATTACTTAATTATTGATTTATTTTAGTTATTTACACCATTTATATCCCACCTCTCCTGCCTAGGCAGCTTGAGGCGGCTTACAAAAATTAAAATATTTAAAGATATCCATACAATATATAAAATACATAAAAGGCAGGCATAAAAATAAAATAAAAAACCCATCCTCCCCTACCCAGACCAAGGCAGCAGTGGGCCCACATCTAATGGCCCAGAAACCAACATGACAGTCAGTCTCTGGCTGGGGGGTGGGGGGGGACATAGCGGGCCCTGGTCATGTTTATCATCACCCATCGTTGTATTCATGCAGTATATCTGGGTCAGTTCCCTTTGACTGACCAGTACCCAATGCTTTTGTGGAAGATATAGGACATCCTATAACACAGAGTTATCTAACCTCCTCCTAAACCTCAATAGTTCGAAATTAACCCAGATACTTTTAGGGCATGAGCCAATGGGCATTTGTACACTCACCTTAAAGTGTTGGTCTTTCAATCTTCTGGGTTTACAAGTCCACAAGTAAGTTCCGGATGCATTCTTCACACACACGCACTGCCCTGAGCCAGTTCCTGGATGAATTCTTCACACAAACACTGCCCTGAGGTAGCCTAAAGTAGCCGCAGCTGTAGACGCAGGGACGTCTGGTGGGTTTTGAAGTTGGAGGGGCAGTAAGGTTGGCCGGCCTGCCGGCGGCAAAGTCACTGGCAGGCTTGCGAGCCTAAGGGCGGAGCCAGGAGGAGCCAGGACAATGGTAGGCTAGTGACATGGCATAACCCAGCAGCGAGGAGTTCCCAGGGTTAACATTGGATGGATATTATATTACTTAATGCTGGGAATGCTGCTGTGTGAAGCACTGCCACCGGGGGATAGAGAACCCTCTTTTTGGGGTCCCGTACACTCTCTTTCCCACTGGGTCCAAATTAACCATAGTAGGTTAAAAAAATATAGATCATGTTGCCATCGCCTACGTTTATCCTGAACCCTCGAATCCTCCACGCCACCAAAGCAGGCTCCCTGGCCCCTTCCTCCAGCAGACCAGCATCAGCTCCAAGTTACAAAATGCCCGCCCAAGCACAATTTCTTTTTGTAAAGTTTGGCCCCCTTTGGGGATCCATGCCACCACCAAAGCAGGCTCCCTGGCCCCTTCCTCCAGCCGACAGCATCAGCTCCAAACTACAAAATGCCCGCCCAAGCAAGCACACAGGCTCTTTTTCTTTCTTTAAAATTTGGTCCACGCCTGCCCAAGCACAATTTGGCAACCCTCCTACCCATACTCTCCAACCCCCCTACCCAGCCAGAGTCCCCCCACTGCCTGTGCACCCCACTCCACCCCACCCCTCCCATTGTCTCCAAGTGCACCCCCTCCCCCCATACCAGGATAGTCACTCTGCACTCCACGAAATGGCGCCGACGCCAATGCACGCAGCTCAGCAGAGCATGTGTGTCCTCTTCACAAAAAAAAGTGCTGCCTGCCTGCCCCAGCCATGAGGATCCAGCACGCACAGGCGCAAAATTGCCTGGACGTTTGCATTCAGCATCCAGACGCTGTTTAAAATTGAGCCCATAGGGCTCAATGAAAGCTTGCTCTCTCCGGCTGTCTGGGAAACTGCAGTTTCCTGTACATGCGCTTGGATGGCTCCCCCTGCTGCCTGAGCACGTTCCTGTTAGGTTTGTCCCTTATGCGACTCCATCACCGTCTGCAGCTTGATCAGCTCACTCTCTCCCAGCCAGCCCCCCCCCCAGCCTGGAGGTGGGACTGGAAATTCCAGTCCCTTCTCCAGGCTGGAGGGGGCCTGGCTGGGAGAGAGTGAGCTGACAAATATAAACAGAGGAGCAGGAGCCCCCTCCTTCCTGAAAATAAGCGGCCGGCAGCCGCTGCTCATTTTCAAGAAGGAGGGGGCTGGAGCAACAGTCGCTGGGGCCCCTGACAAGTGTTCTGTGACCCACGGAGGGTCAAAGTGGGTGTGCAAGGACTCATTTCTTCAAGGCACAGACAGGTAAGGCTGTGTGGGTGTGGGGCAGAAGGCACAGGAGGCGCATTGCCCCGGACATCCTCAGGTGTGCACCATGCCTGTGTAGACGTGAGGGGCTGCCATGGAAACCAAGTGACCACAGCTGCCTGGAGCAAAGCCGTTTACCAGGAGAACTTTTTACACACAAAAGTTCTGGGAGAAGTTCTACGCAGAAGTTCAAAGAGCCGGATGTTTAAGATCTGGGTGAGTGATTTAGACACACAGAAATTTCAGGATGTAACAGCAAACATGCAGGAGAAATGTGTATGTAAAAACACCCAATGACCCTTGTTTATTATACCTTCATGTACGGTAGGCCACACTTTTGTAATTCTATAAATGGAGTGTGTATGATTTTTGTTTTCTGCCCCTTTAGATGAGATGTAGACATAGGAGATTGCAGCTAAATATGCAAATTACCTGCATTTTTAAATGCTTCTCCTGCTAATCTGCATTTTAAAAGTCCTGGAGTTCCCCCAGCTGCCCCGAAATACAGCTGATGGGCGGGGGGGAGGGGCTCCAGAACAGTACACTCTTTTCCCAGCTGCCAAACAGCTGATGAGTGCAGGGGTCCTGGAGCATTATGCACACTCTCCTAAGCTGCATTGGGGCAGGTGGGGAGAGCATGCACACGCTGCTCAGAGCCCCCTATGCTCCTCCCCTCATCAGCTGTTTGTTGGGGCAGCTGGAAGGAGCATGCGATGCTCCGGGGCCCCCTCCCCTCCATCACTGTCACACAAGGGGACTGCTTGTATAAAAGCATGCCCCCTATTTCGTGTGCCATGGGGGGAAGTGCGAGTTTCATTAACCCACGAATCCCACCCTCCACGTGTAAAAGCATCCTAATTCTATATATTCCATAACAAAATTCCAACTAGATATTATAAATCAGGGGATGGAGAATCCTTTCCCTTCCAGGGGCTACTTTGTAAATTACTCTAAGCTCCAAAGTTCACATAGGAGTTGGGGGCAAGTGTGTTTAAAGGGTATGGTCAGACAGAGGAGTTTAGATCAGGATTTATGCTATGGATTGGTCCCCTATTCTTGTGTGTGTGTCCCCATCTCTGCTCCTTTACCCCAAGCTCACCAATCTTGTAAATGGTTCATTTTTAAGCAAGGCTCATCTGTAAAGTGCATGCTGATTTGACATAGCAAAAAAACCCCAACCAACCAATAAAACAAACAAACCCAATCAGGTACTTAACATCTTCCAGGAATCCATGCTCAGGCTCCGTTCCTCCACCTTGGCTGTCAACAACTGATTTGTCCACTGACTTCACTTAGAGCGGCAGCTGTCTTTCGAATGCTGAATTTTCTTACATGAGAAACTAAACTTTGCAACAGCTCAACAACAGCAAAAAAAATTGCCACTGGTTTTTAATTTTTCTTTTCTTTTCCAGAAGCACCAAACCTCTGATTAATAGATTGGAAGTGGTAACGTGATGTTTACAACACCTAATGGCAGGGTTTCTTCTGCATGAGCGGTGGCTGTTACATCCTGTTAGGATGGGAGCTCTGCTGACATTCTTGGCGTGTGCTGTAGCAATATGGAGATCCCCAGTGAGATTTCAAATTATTCTGCTAGTGTACATCTAGAGCAACAGTATTGAAAGCTAGGGAGTTGCTCGAATGACCGAACCTTTCATTTCTTACTTTTCTGAAATGTATGTGCTGTCTAACTTTCCCCCTAATACACTTGGGGGAAAGTAACGTCTGTCTTACCTTTCCTGAGTGCTAACATTAAGCACAATGGAAAGAAAACTTTCAACAGAATGAGTGGCTGCTCCATCTTGGCCGAGTTAAATACAGTTTCATAAGATGAAAGGCTGAATTCAACAGGAGCTGAATTAGGCCAAACACTGTAGATTTTGGTCATTCCTTCCCATAGGGCTCAGTACTTCACTCTCAATGGCATGGATGATAGCGCTTTATTGTTCTAGAAGCTCTTACATACCATTGTCAAATCTGAGAAGAATTGCTGGTATTTCTTAGATGTGGGGCTATTACAGTTGTCATACCCTTAATTTTTTGAAATTAAAATAAAATAAAAAAATGTAAACAAATATTTTTTAGAGGACATTAAGGACGTACGTCCCATTTAGCATTGTTGTTAAAGCAATGGTGCAAATTACCTATGTCGCTGTAGCATTGAAAGTAGCTTAGAAGGACATTGCGAGGTGGGCAGGCGGATTGTTTGCTCACTCACCATGCTTCCTCGGAATCTCCTCCTCCCACCCCTGAGTGTTGAACATCGGGCTGCTGGGAGACTTAACGGGGTCTGTTAAAAGTCAGGGGTGTAGATTCCCAGCAGGAGTGCAAGTCTTTTTGCCACCCTAAGTGGCAACCAAATTCTGCTGCCTTCCCTGCCTAGACGCTGATCCCCACCTGGCTTCATGAACCCCTGGGAGGTCCCCACTCTGTAGGTGGAAGGAAGGGGGCTAGGCTGGCAGAGTCCCCCTACCGGAACAGCCCCTGCCTAGGCATTGAGGGGCTGGTGACCCCAGCTCCTCATGCCTCTCCTGTCCTGTGACCTAGCCACAGAGCTTGCCATCACTGCGGTGGTGGCGTTTCCCCCGCCACCTTCAGCTTGTCACCGTAGGCAACCACCTGTGCTGCCTTTATAGTTATGCCAACCCGGTCTATTCCTCTTTGTGTCACCGGTGCCTCCGGCCGTTTTCAGACAGGGTGCACCCACTCAGGGCCACCCATCTCCCAGGGACCTGGGTGCCTGCTGGAAGGCGGTGTGAGTGGAGGCACGCTCCTGCAACCCACCCACCCCCACCCAGGCCCCTGCATGGGGCAACTCGTTTACCCCCCACCCCCGTTGCTCTGGGTGAGAGCATGAATTGGTGGTGTCTGGGTGCAGGTGCACACTGACCTCAAACTCATCCCCTGCTAACTGAAGCCCCCCACTCACTGGATGTGCACGGCGGCACACACGGACCAGCCCCCCAGGCGGGTCCATCTAAAAACAGCCTAGTTAGAGTCCTGCAGACAGAACCAAAGTTTCAGTTCAGGAGCCTTCCCAACTCAAACTCTCAGATTGGGCCAGGCTGTCAGGACCTAAGGGGAATGCAGGCCTTGAATTCCTGGTCTTCTGGGTTCATAGGCAGCAGCGGGATATACATGCTGCCGCCAAGCTGCTGTGGTGAAGTGGTGGAACCATGGCCCTATGGACCCTTGTAAGCCTGACTGCACCTGACAGGCACCACACCCTGATTGGCAAGGGACTCCTATATAGCTTCCTGGTTCCCAGTAAACCACTGCCTGGGCTTCTGATTCCCTGGACACTGACTCCTGCCTCCCTGTTGGGCTATACCTCTCACCAGCCCTCATGGACCAGATGCCTGCAAACCCTCGCTTCTGCTCAGACTCTTGCCCTGGCCTGGGCATCTTTAGCCATAACAAAGATCGGGTGTCAGAACCCCTAAGAACGTGTTTGGCCATTGTGTGTAAGCACCACAACAATCCCAACACTAATTTGGCCAGCCGCTGAACATGCGACGTGAGCACCATTGCATCACAAGGACAATGTGCGTGTTCCAGCTGGACACATGGCCAAAGTTGTTTCTAATGACATCGCGTGTCATGTTAGCAGGTACAACACGGAACAAGGTGGCAGCGCTCGCCTGCTCACACCGGGTGGTGAACAAAACACTGATTTGCCTCAAGATGGGCTGCGTGTCTAAGCAGCGCCACATGGTGAACACAGGGCCAAACCAGTGTTCAAATCAAGGTCAAAACACACATTCAGACACCCGTTGATGTTATGTCCAAAGACACCCCTTGTCTCAGGGCCAGGGTCCTGACACATGTTTCCTATGGGTGGGCGGCCCTGCCCCCATGTGGTGACATGGTTAACAAAGGGTTAAATTGGTTTTTATTGTGCCTGCAGAGGCTTAAGTCAAAGTTCTGTTTAAGGCCGCTTTTATTTGAGGCGCTAAAAAGTGCCTCCTGAGTCCCACGTTTAGAGAAAAGCCGTGCGGGGAGTGTTTACATGCTCCCCGCGCTGCCCACTGCCGACAACGGGGAGCACGTCACTTCCGGCAGCGTGGGGAGCATGTAAACGCTTCCTGCGCGGTTTTTCTCTAAACATGGGACTCAGGAGGTGCTTTTCAGTGCCTTGTATAAAAGCGGCCTTAGAGGGAGGGACTTTTACCCCCTAGAGAGGTTGCTAGGGGCAACAAGGACAGTTGGTTTGAGGTTGTTAGCGGAGGGCCAGGAGGAGAGTGATGGTCTGACAGGGAAAGAAGCTGTGGGGATAAAGATATTTAGAAGATAACAAGAGATCAGGCATAGTAAACAGAATGGATCTGTGGTGTCAAACAGGTGGAAGTGGGGATAAAGGAGGGAAGATAGTTAGAGAAAGTCGTCTTATTCTTCCTCCTACAGAATAGCATTAGCTTCCAAGGATAGACTAAGCCTGAACCTGTTTAGAAAGTTCAGTGGACTCTGTGGAACAAAGTATCTAGTCAAGAGGGGAAGACTGTTACTATTAAATTCACAGCTTCTTAGGAAAACCCTGGTCCTACAGATCAGAATAGGTAAATCCTGTCAAGAAAACCTACAAGAGGGTCTGGTTACTGTAGATGATAAGGAAAGTAACTGACTCTAGAGGGTAAAGGCACCACCCTTTCATGAAACATAGGGTGATTTCAGATGTGACGGGGCGCCTATTTGCCCCGTCATGGAATCACCTTTCTGATTCCCGGCTGGAATCAGAATGGCCCGTCAACAGACGAGCCGGCTGATTCCGGCGGGGAATCTGGGGAGGGGGCGGGGCTGCGTGGTGCGGCCGCACAGCCGTGCCCCCCCCACGCTCCCCCAGCAGCCCGCCCTCCTGGAGACGGGCGGATGCAGCGGACAGTCCGGCCGCTGCATCCGATTCCGTTCCGGGGTCTGGGCCACGACCCAGAATCGGTGGCGGTAACAGATGTTACCATCCTCTGATTCTGGGCCGTGGTTCAATTAACCACACTTTTGGGGATGGTGCCCGGACCATCCTTGAAAAGCGTGGTTATTTTGCTCACCGCCGGTGGTTCACTGTGGTGAACATCTGGCAGCGAGCAACCAGACGTTACGGGACCATCCTCCACCACAGGGGATTGTCCGTGGTTGACAGTGATCTCGTAACGTCTGAAAATACCCATAGTTTTAAGCAAGTAATTCAAATGAGCAAACATACCTAACCCTGTACATAGTTATTGATACATTTGAAACCTGAAAGAACATCTGAAGAAATAAACTTTGAATTTTAATTTTACTTCAAGAACTAATCCTCTGAATGGTGTTCTCAAGCCTACAGCCATAGCCCGCTACTCAGAAAAGATAAGAGACTGTGGTGAATAACGATCAGTAAATGGTGGTAGCAGAGCAAGAAGGTTCAAGAAAAGTGACACTGACAGGATCTGTCTCAGGCAAAGATAGGAAAAGAGAGGGTGGCACGGATCCATCACACCCCACCAGAGCGCCTTGACATCACAGCACCCTGCAGCGGCAGGACCATTTAAGAAAAAGGGTGAGGGAATGCCTTTACCTTGTTCATTTGCTAATATGGGCCTGCTGCTTCCTGCTCCATGGAGCTGAGTGGCATTGGCTTCATCTCTGCAATGTGCTAAGCTAATACTCTTGGCTGCTAACCAAAAAATTGGTGGTTCGAACCCAGCCAGGGATGAATGGAGGGCAGTGAGCTAGGCTTCCCAGGGTGCTTTCAAGTTGGTTGTGGAGGCTGGGAGGAAACAGCAGGAATTAGATCGCTCCCTTAAGATCCGTTGTGTTCTCCTCTGTAGTCACTGATGTTAGCTGCTGTCAGAGATCTTAGCTACAGGCAATTTCAGAAACCAGCGTGGAGAGTAGGGCAGATGGTCGACCCCCTGTGGGGAAACTGGGTGGGCCGCTGTTGTCGGCCATCCCCCCACCGCACTGCAGCATGGGCTGAGGCACTAGCCACGTGCTCAGCCACCCAGTCCTGCCCTACCCACCTTCCCCTGGACCGCCCACTATCCTGCCTCCGCTGTGATGTGACCAGTGACCACACAGCCCTGCACCATGTATTTTTCATAAGCGCCCCCTTTTAAAGGGGAGGTATGGCCACCCTACGCAGGAACGTTGCCAGCACTTGCTGCTCAAAGTCCTGCGGCAGACCTTGCCATGGGGTGGGTAATATGGGGACCAGGCCCGCGAGTGGTGGCATGCTACCATGAATTAGGCAACCTTACCCCACTTTGGGTAAGGCTACTACGCACTGCATCCCTGGCCTTTTTCGGATGATGCAGTGCGTAGCAGCCGGATACCCACCTCACCCTGGGGCTGGGTGAGAATCTGGTGGCTGCTGAGCATACGATGCACTGCGTTGTGTGTTAAGGCTGCCTGATGTGGGGGTAAATCTGCTCAAATTGGGTAGCATCTTGTGTGGCTGTAGGAGTCCCTGACCAGCCCAGCCCCCATTGTCCCCCCTTCCCCCTAGCTGAGCTGTCTGGTGAAGTTTTTACAACGGTCTCGTGATGTTTATACAATGGAGAGATGCTGCACCACATGTGGCTTCCCAGCACCCTCTCTTTGCCTCTGGAGCCCCAGGCAACTCACACTGTCTCAGAGCCTCTCTGGACATCGCAGGACCTACAGTTCCTGCTCGGCTCCTTCCCAGGCTCCCAAGTCAGTGTAGCAGTCCCTCCTTAATCAGCTGCTGGTAGCTATTTCAAAGGATTCTGCGTGACCACCCCACTGCCAGGAATTTGAAATCAAGCGGGCTCCTTCCAACAAGGAAGCCCTGCTATAGTCAATTGTATGTTAATTTCAGTCAAACCTGCAGCGTTAGCAAGCGGCGGCTTCAGCTTGACTCCTAAAGAAGCAGCTTTTAAAGTCAGTTGTATGTTAATTTCAGTCAAGCGGCCTGACTCCTAAAGAAACAGCTTCTAATTTTAGCCCGTTACAGATGGATCCCTGGGCATCGTGCTGTTTGCGAGACAGGAAGTATAAACGACGATACCATCTCAAACATGCACGCGTGACTTAAGAATTTCTGGCATTCACTTAAACGTGATCTTTTACTGCCGATAACTGCTGATTTAAAATAACAATTTTATCTCCAAACCACTATCGTTTAGTAAACATTTGGCTTTAATTTTCTAATTCAGGTTAAGCTACGGCATTGAACAAAGGATGAATCCCCTGCAACAGATTTTAGTCGATACCCGGAAGTGCAGTGACTCAAAACTCCCATGTTAAAGATAGGCGGAGATTCAATGAGAACTCCATCTCGCCTTAACTAATATAAGAAGAGGTAACTAATAGAGGCATGATAGCGCCTCTATAATACGGCCCAAAATATATGAAGGTCAGAACCCTTCTCCATAGTTTCTGGCAATGGTTCTATTTTAGAACCTTTATCCAAATATGTACATTTTTATTTAAAACCTTTTGTGGCAGAACTTAGATCATATATTAGAGACACTTCTGATTTATTGAACAAATTGGGCACATTGAACATATCAGAGATTTTTTGTTGGTTACTATGGATGTTAATTCCTTGTACACATGTATATTTCAACAAGAGGTGTTTAGTGTGATGGAAGAAACTCTGGATAAGAGACAGGATCAATTTCTTTCAACTCACTAGGGTTCAGCAAGAATGCCATGACTGTGCTTTTTCTGAGGAACAGTAAGATGGGGATTCCCAGACTCTCATGATTTTTATCTATGGATCTATGAGGATGTCATGATAGAATATTTTCATCATCTCTAACTTATGACTGTACAAGATCTATGGAAATGATTAAGTAACACCACTGATTAGATCCCTGAAGAAGGGTTTCTTCCTGAAACACGTCGGGTCTTTGTATATCGTTATTCATTGGATATATTTATCTTATCATTATTTTTTGGTTATTGTTAATAAATACATTTATACATTTTTTGCAATGTTGGGAGTAGCTTGTTTGTTTGCTGTGCTACGAAAAGAGGAACTAGCTTTGAAATTCAGATTTGAGATCAAACCCTCACCAAAAATTCTCAAAGGCGGTTATATAGCATGGAAATGAATATTTGCTGCAAATACCATATTTGTCGAATTTGCCCACTTTGTTTTGTGCCTGCTTTGTTCACTTTGGGATTTTCAGTTGGTTTTTCAGTTCCTATTTTATTCAAATAACTGAACAAAAATGGCCAAGAGAAACAAAGGTTTTAATAAATATGTGAATATGCTTTTTGGTGTGAATGTCTGAAAACATGACTACTATTCATGAATAGATAACCTGCTATTCAATTCAGCACTGGCGTTAAAGGTATAAACAGTGCTTAATTTGTAAATAAATAAATAAATAAATTAGCAGATGCTACATTCCTGTCCCAAAAGTCACACCCTCACCCCAGAGCTTGTCAGAGCAGAGAATTGAACTCTAGTCTCTAGCTAGCAACCCAACCACTAGACCACCCTGTCTCTCTACAGCTGAGTTTTTGTGATTTATTAGATAAGATGACCCAGGGGTGGACTGGGGGCAGGCAACATAGGCATTTGCCTAAGCCAGCACATTTGGGTGTGTGTGTGTATGTGTGACAGATTTTGGGGGGTTGGGGGCATCTGTTCTCAGCCTGAGCCCATCCAGTTACAGTGCTCCCTCCCTCTGCCACCACCACAACCACACTGCCTCACCCGTACCACCTGCAGCCTTGGAGGGAGGGGAGGGGAGGGCTCTCTCCATCTCCATCTCCACCTGGAGAATCCCTGTTCCATCCCCAGTCCCCTGCAAACATGCTGTACAGTGGTGCTGAGCACAGAGGAAGAGACTCTGCTTCTGTGCTGGGCACCGCCATTGTCTCCCTCCTGAGGCTCCCAGCCTGAGATGCCAGTCCACGCGCCCACCAGAGCTCCGGGGAGGGGTGGTGAGGCGGCAGCCTGAGTTGCCTAGGGAGCGCTAAAATCCTAAGTCCAGCTCTGAGATGGACAGTGCATGGGGTGGGGCAGGAAAGTTACTGATGAAAACCAAATAAACCATCCAGTTTCTTTCTGGCTTTTCTTGACAATCCTGAAATGGCCAGTATTGGCCTTTTCCTGATCTTGTGCATTTTGGGGTGCACACTCCTTCTAAGAAGATTTCCCAGGGCACGTCCCTTCCTTAAATTTAATTCCCAGGGATGAGCTCTGGCAAGTCCCCCCCCCCCTGCCCAATTAGGCCCTGGGTTTATATACCTCAAAAATATTCTCTGTGCCTGCTGAAACCCTAGCAGTGCTAAATTCAACCTCTATTGTAGTTAAGGCTACACATAACAGCTCTCATTTTAACTCTGTTTTTCAGCGTTCATTATAACTTTCTGAAATGTTCATCTTTCAGGCAGAAAGAAATTTCCCAGAATGGTTTTGATGTCTGCGGACACGAGGAGAATGAATACATGGTGCCCTGTGATGTTTCCCGGGGTAGCGAAATCACTAGGGGCAGAAAGTTGAAACCACCAAAATAATCCTGATTGAGTAGAAATATTTTTTATTTATACTCAAAATGGCAAACTTTGCTCATGCCTTGGCTCATAGAAATTGTAAAACTTCTCCATAGCTAAGCTAGGGGACAACTGGGGTATTAACCATTGTTAAAGCTCCAACTGTGCTGTTGGGGAAGGCTGTAACTTTGCAAGAGATGAGTCTTTCTGTTCTGCTAGTACTATTGTTTGACACAGTCTCAGGATTGGATATCCCATGCTGTTTGTAAACTCAGATACCTTAATGCCTCAGGTTTTGGTTTTAGATACTGTTGTTATATGTATAAATTGGGGATGCCCACCCTGTGATTTTATTAGCAGTTTGTATGGTTTTATATTATGTATAATGTTTTTCTTTTGCTACAAACAATTGGTTGAGCCAATAAATTATTATTTATTATAATATCATTTATTGTTCCAGGGAAATATACTTTTTTGTCTGATGAGAGTTAAGAGACTTTAAAGAAAATACCTAGTATATACAATGTTATTTTTGAATGATTTTCTTTTCTCCCATTGACAAAAATAGTAGGGATGTGCGAACAGATCGTGGTTCGGGTTCGGTCATTCGGTTCAGTCCGGTCGTTCGGTTCAGTCATTCGGTTTGGTCGCCGAGTTCGGGTTCGGTTGTTCGGTTCGGTGGCGTTCGGTTTGGTTTGGCTGTTCGGAAATAGGTATCGCATGATCACGTCGGAAACTGGAAATTCAAGTGCATGCGGAGCTGTGTGATGAGAGAGAGTGTGTGTTGTGGCTGGCTGGGTGTTTGGTGTGTTTTGGCTGTGTTTGTGTTGGACTGTGTGCTGGTTTTGGTTTGACTGTTGGTTTGGCTGGTGTGGGCGAGTGCTTGTTTAATTTTTTTTTTTAAAAAATGAAGAAGGTGACCCTTAAATGCCGGGCCTGGGGGAAGGCCAAGGTGGTGGAGCCGGTGGTGGAGGAAGAGGTTCCTGCCACCGCTGCTGTTGTACCTTTGGTGGTGGAGGAGGAGCAAGATCCGGCGGGCACAGGAGGTGCTGCCACTGCTGCCAGGTTTGTAAACTTTTTTTTTTACTTTGAGGACAAGAAGAATACTATCCATTAGAGCACACTCACTGGCATGTGGGTGGGTGCGTGGGTGGTGGGCAGTCAGGCACAAACAGTGGGCATCAGCGGGTGGCAGCAGATGTCTGCCACAGAGAGAGAGGGTACTGTAGTGTGTGGGGCTCTTCCAGCAGTCAGGCATGAGCACAAGCAGCACCCCCACCCAAATATGTGCCAGGCTAGCAAGGGTCTCCACTCTCCAGTTGCCATCCCTATGCACCCCCAAATAAGGGCAGGATTTGCACGTGCCAGCCAGGGTCTTTCCAGTTGCCATCGCTACTAGCACCCCAAGGAGAGCAGGATTTGCATGTGCCAGCAAGGGTCACTGCCATTCCTTCCCAGCACCCAAAGAAGGGCAGGATTAATTGCACGTGCCAGCCAGGGTCTTTCCAGTTGCTATTCCCCTAGCACCCAAATAAAGGCAGGATTTGCACATGCCAGCAAGCCCGGGTCACCGTCTCTGGTTGCCATCTCTAGCACCCCAAGGAGGGAGGACTAGAGGCATCATCATAAATGTATGATATACTTAGGTGTTGTTTATGTGTTCCTGTTTCAGAGAGGGTGAGGATTCAGAATCCTCAAATGCCAGTGCCAGGGGCAGGCGCAGGACACCAACGTGGAGTTCGCCAGTGCCACCCCCAGATACTGGGTGGACAAGGTCCGATGTCTGGTGGTGGTACGTGAGGCATGAGGATGGCTTTGCAGAATGCAAGGTAAGGCACGGGGGCTGGAACAACAGGGAACGGATTTCCCTATGACCTGTTAGGAAGTCCCCTGTAGAGAGAGATTGGCCACCCACCCTCTTGTGGAGACAGAATGCAGGCAGGACTTGGCACAGACCATTGGTCTGACACAGTATGGCACTTCTTATGTTCCTATCTTTTTATGTTCTTTAGGTCTGCCATAAAAGGTTCTGGAGGCAGCGTGAGGGGACCACATCAGGGCTGATAGCCCACAGTGAAAAGCTCCACGGGCTGATGGCAAGGCAGCAGGGCAAGGCAGCAGCAGCAGGACTCTGGTGTCGTGGCCGTGGAGCATCCTCATCGCCAGAAGGGGAGGGGGGGAAAGCACGGCAGAAGCAACATCATGTAAGCCCTTCCCCCTCCTCCAGCTCTGATGTGGAGTCCCCCAGGCCCCGGGAGTCTGCCGCAGCAAGGGCCTTTTGGGCCGAGGTGGAGAGACTCACCCGGGACTTCGTGGCCGGCCTGCAGCAGACAGCAGCCACCATGGAGAACCACCTGGTGGAAAAGTTTCAGGCGCTCAAGGTGGAGTAAAGAAGGTGGAGGCGTATGCCCAGTACGTCTTCACCGAGATGGAATGCCTGGAACTGTGCCACCAGTCGGTCTCCAGGTGGCATGCAGCCGTGGCAGGGGCCGTGGACTTTGCCTTGGCCCATGGCTACGATATGCTGGAGCACAGGGTGACACCCCCCTTCAGTCCTGTCCTGTGCCCCTTTTGCCTTTCCCCCAAGTTCCGGGGGACAGGCCCAAAGACAAGTAGGATAGACCCTTTTCTTTTCTTTGTATATATGTTTGGTTTTGGTTTTATACTGTTGATTATTGTTCTTTAGAAATTGTTTATAAAGGTTATATTTGTTGTTACAAGGTTTGTTTGACCTGTTCAGTCTTTTATCCCTCTGTGCGGAAGTTCTGGGAAGTGGCAGAATCTCATACAGCTAGTCAATTCCTACCAGCAACACCTGGCTGGCACCTCCACATGTAGCATAGGTAAGGTATTACACCCAAAGATGTGCCAGCAGCAGGGTCTCAACTTGCAGACAGCCCCCCAGGAGGGGCAGGGCTTGTGTCTGTGTGGGTGTGCCAGAGAGAAAGAGAGAGAGGCTCCTTGGCAGCAGGCGGCGGGTGCTGGTGGTCAGAGGGGCTTTTTTTTCAGCAGTTTCAGTGGGCATCTGCGGGTGGGTGCTGAGGAGCATGCTGGTGGACAGGGGGCAGACTGGTGTGTGGGCTGGGAACCGGGCTTCTGGATGCAGTGGAATGGAATGATAGTCCCCAGTGACTGGAATGATGGTCCCAGAATCTCATTGATGGTTCCTGGGAAGGGTGGGCATGACTGATTCAGGTACAGTGGAATGACAGCCTATGGGAGCTTAATGATGTCCCTAGAAGTAGTTCATGGTTGGGCACACTTCATTCAATCATGCGATAGGTAGGTATAGAAATGCACACAGGCAGGCATATAATATGTTCCACGTTTTGTTATATTCCATCTCATTCTGGTAGGATTGCTGCTGCTGCTGCTGCATGTGGGTATCAGACACAGATTGGAGTTCTTCCTGGTTCTGGCAGGTGGCAGCTTATGCTGGCCTCCCCTTCATTCCATCTCTCTTGTCCTAGCGGGGAGCCTCTCTCTCTCTCTGGCCATATATTGCAGGTGACAGAATGGGTGGGATCGTGCCTGTCTCTCCTTCTAGCAGTGGGGAGACTTTCTCTTTCTCTCTCTTTCTCTCTCTCTCTCTCTCTCTTGGCAGCAACCTGGGTGAGCAGAGAGGCACCTTGGCATGGCAGGCAGGAAGGCGGGCTGAGGCAGGCTTTGAGCTTGGTGGCAACCTGGGGTACAGAACCCTTGGCACAGACAGCATATAGGCCTGGGGGCCATTGGCAGCAGAAGACATTGGTTGCCAGGGTACAGAACCCTTGGCACAGACAGCATATAGGCCTGGGGGCCATTGGCAGCAGAAGACATTGGTTGCCAGGGTACAGACCCCTTGGCACAGACAGCATATAGGCCTGGGGGCCATTGGCAGCAGCAGACATACGTTTCCAGGATACAGAACCCTTGGCACAGACAGCATATAGACCTGGGGGCCATTGGCACTAGCAACAGCAGACATTGGTTGCCAGGACAGGCAGGCAGGTGACGTGGCATGAGCGGCAGTCAGGAAGACTGAGGCAGGGTTAGAGCTTTGCAACCTGGGTGGGTGGGCAGGCAGGTAGGCAACATAGCATGAGAGGCAGTAGGGCAGGCAGATTTGGGCAGGCTTTGAGCTAGGCAACCTGGGTGGGCAGACAGGCACCTTGGCATGGGAGGCAGGAAGGTGGATTGAGGCATGCTTTGAGCTTGGCGGCAAGCTGGGCAGACAGACAGGCAGAGTGACATGAGAGGCAGTAGGGCAGGCAGGCTGGGACATTGGCAGCAGGGCACTCAGATAGGCTAGCAAAGACTGTGCAGTGTGCGTGAGAGAGAGCCAGTCAGCGTTACATATGTGGGCTGAAATCGTGTAGCCATAGGCCGGCTGGCAGGCTTACAGTTTGTTTCTCAATGCCACCCTGCGTCATAAGGTCAGTCAGATAAGGAGGCCGAGGCCATCTAGTATGAGAGAGAGGGGTGGGGCAGGGCGGGCACCAGATATTGGGAGGAAGGGACAGCACCTCAGCAGCACAGCAGCAGTAGCCCTAGCCCAGATTGAGGAGGAGGAGGAGCCCCGTCCCAACTGCCTCTGGTATGGGATGGCATGTGCCACTGCACCATCAATCCTTGTGCAGGGGCAGCTCGGGGAATCCCAGCAGCAGAAGGTTCACCTTAATGAACAGCAACTGCTCCACCAACTTGGCCACCAGTCTCAGGCAGTGCGGGGAGCAAATTTCCCTCTCCATCAAGAACACCCGCTCACTGGGGACACTGGTTGGTGGGCAGGACAAGAGGCCCTTGGCCACTTTTTACAGGGCCGGCCACACGTTGACCTTGCCGGACCAGTAGGCCAAGGAATTGCTGCTGGGATCAATGCATGGCTCCTCCTCCAGGTAGGTCTCCACGGCTGCTGAGGCGCCGTCATACTCCCTCTCGTAGCTCTGCCTGGGAACCGCCTCCACCACTGCCCTCAACCACGCTGCCTGCCCTATTGTGCATGGCACCATGCTCCCCAGAGTGGTCTGCACATAGGCCGAGCTGCTTCTGCTGCTGCTGGCAACAGGGGTGCTGCTGCTGCTGGCACTGCTGCTGATACCGCTAGGGCTGGGGGCAGGGATAGACCCGCCTGGCTGAGAGAGGCGGGCCATCGTAACTGGTCCCTTCCCCCTCTGGAGGGGGTGCTCTGAGAGGCTTGAAACTCCCCCACAACTGGACCCCCCGCCTCAAAGCCAGAACCGAAGATCAGGTCGAGGGTATGCCCCCCTCGTGGGTCGGGCAGGTAACCTCCTGGGACAAATCCATGGTTGCCATGGCTGCCATGAATTCTCGCTTTGCCCCAACAAGGCCGGCATCAGCGTGAATGTTGAAGTCCCCCAGGACCAAAGTCCTGGAGGAGTCCAATGCCACCTCCGAGGCCAGCTCTACTAGAGCGATAAGGGTTGCTGCTGGACAGGAAGGGGCTCGGTATACCAGCAGCACCCCTAGCTTGCCCCCAGCTAAATCGAACACCACATGGAGGGCCTCAATACCTGAAATCTCCTGAACTGGATATCTCCTAACAGGCCAGTCCTCTCTAAAAATAATCGCTACACCTCCTCCCCAGCCACCTGTGCGGGGCTGATGCTGCATGGCGTACCTGGCCGGAATGAGATCGGCTAAAGTTGGTACAGCCATCTCGTCCAGCCAGGTCTCCGTAATACATGCGAGGTCCACTGCCCCATTCAAGATTACATCCCAGACAATTGGGGCCTTGTTGACAATGGACCTCGCATTTAGTAACAACAGCCCCCCACGAGTGGACCTTGGACCTGACACCTCCCCCCACCCCAGCGAGGGACTGGTATGTTGCACCTCCCGCAGGCACCTAGGTCCCCTAGGGGTGCAAGCCATCCAGCCCCCTGGACCATACCGTCCATGCCCAAGAACCACCCGTATGGACGCGTCACACCCCCTGTCAACCAAATCCTGGCCCCCCAAACCTGACTGCTCGCTTTGTAGCCTCTCACCCCCTCCAACCCCCCCAAGCATACCCCCCAATCTCCCCCACCATTCTGCTGCCACCAAGGTCTGGCAGGAGACATCCCCCCACCCGACTTCCCTCTCTCACAGGGGTCGGGTGCCCACCCCCAAAGTTGCCCACCACCAATAACCCTCCCAATGCTCCCCCTGCTGCCACCAGGGATTAGCACTGAGACACCCTCACCAACC
>QEPC01014730.1:1983662-2010324 GCA_003113815.1 Sphenodon punctatus | reverse complement strand
CTCTCTCTCTCTTCCTCTCTCTCTCTCTCGCTCTCTCTCTCAGTCTTCAAAGTCCACAGTCGTTAGAACAATCGCAAGGGGGGCCGGTGTCACAGGCAAGGCTCTGATCAACCAGCACTGAGCCTAGCCTGAGTCCCCCTCTAAATAGGTCTGGCGGGGGTGTGTTGCCGCAAGCGTTGGGAGCGGCGCAGCGGCGCCTGCGGGGGCCTTTCTCTCAGGCCGGCTTGATTAGGGGGCGTGGCTTGGTACGCCGCGTCCTCCGCGGGCGGGCCTAGGGCCTCCAGCGGCGGCGGCATTGTCGGGGGCGTGTCTCCCGGGTCGGGCGCTGGGAGAGGCTGTGGGGGCGTGTCAGTATGCCCCGGGCGGCTGGGGGCGGCCCGCCGGCGTGTTTGTTCTCTGGGCGCCCTTGATCGCGGGGCTCCCCACCTCCTCAGGCCCCTAGGCCTGACACGTACCCATGAGCAGTAACTAACACAGACTAGGGGTAGTTTGTTGCCACTCCCATGGCTAATTTACTTATTCTGGTAAATTGCTAGCGCTTATGATGGCAAACTGCAGACATGGGATTGACAGAGAGTATGTGGGAGCTAAACACGCTTCTAAGTGGTCACTGATATCCTGTGATTTCTTGATCCTGTTTTTTTTTTTGGTGTCTTTTGCCATAATATGTGAACAAGGCCTAATTGCGCTTATTCTGAGTCAGGTCATGCATAAGCATCTACACATTTTACAACCTCCAAAGCAGGCGGTAGCCAAACCACCCAAGTTTCCTTCCCTACTAACAGTTGTTTAGTAATTACAAAATCTCTAAGAAGGAATACAGCCTGTTTGCTGTGGCTGATAATCTGCTTCATTTGGAGGGTGGGGGGTGTTAGGCTGCTTTCCAGGCGCAAAAATGGATCTCGCTTTGTTTGAAACAAAAAAGGAATTTGTTCCTGCACCGCTGTTCCTGGTAGGGTGCTGCACAACTTTACCACCCTGGTGGGAAAACATTTTGCCTAAATTCTATTTTTATCTGTGGTTTATTTATTTTTAATTACCCTCCCGGTATCCTGGGGTTTTATCATTGATCTTCATCTGCCAGCATGATCCTAGTTAGCATGTCGACGCCGTCTGTAATACGGTCTTTTAACTCCCTGGTCTCCTATGCAACCCCTTATAATCTATAGCAGGAGTGGGGAATCTTTCCCCTCCTGTGGACCACTTTGAAAATGACTATGAGCTCTACAGGCTGGATAGGAATTGGGGATGGCAATGCTTAAGGGACATGCTCATGATGCAGGGCTGTGGGTTGGGGGAGGAAGGGAAGGGTCCAGATCATGGATCCATCCCCTATTTTTGAATCCATGCTTTCATTTCTGCTCCCTTACCCTGAGGTCATTCTTTCAGTACTTGAGGGTAGGGGCTGGATTCATGGGTCAGATCCAGGAAAGGGGTCAAATAAAAACAGCAAGGGGGAAAATTTGATTCACAGGTTCCTCATCCCTGATCTGTAACATCCCTAGTTGGACAGGGTGGGTTAAAGTGTGAGGGGAAGACACAGTAGGAAGATGCTGTTTGAATGTTAGCAGCCTCTTTGGGTGAAAATAAATGTGATGCTGACCCACTAAGGCCCATTAGGGCCCTGGGACGACTCACCAGGATGTCTGTTTCCAGGCCGCCAGACGTTGGCCCCCTGGTGTCCCGGTCCAGGTCACCGGCTGTCCCAGAATGAGTCCTCCCAATGATCCCGGGTGCTCAGGCTGAGCAAAGGGCCACCCAGGCGGGCCAATGCAGGCCAGCGTGTCCATTTCCTGAACCATCTCTGCCAGGGATTGGGGGCCTCCAAGGCCGCCTGCCATGGCTGCCTGTCATTGGCCGCCATGGCTGCCCATCATAGCAGGGCACTGGGGGAGCGCCAGAGGAGGGCCGTCTCCCCATGTGTTTGTTCTGTTCCCCTGCTTTACAAGGGGTGGTGGA
This sequence comes from Sphenodon punctatus, assembly GCA_003113815.1. Taxonomy (NCBI): domain Eukaryota; kingdom Metazoa; phylum Chordata; class Lepidosauria; order Sphenodontia; family Sphenodontidae; genus Sphenodon; species Sphenodon punctatus. Next base: position 2,008,365 of record QEPC01014730.1, on the reverse strand, counting down.
GGGTGCAAGTTTGTTGTGTGTCCCGACCTGGCCCCAAAAACAGGGGCCACCAACTTCTGCCCCAACTCGGGTGGGGGAGCAGCCGTGACAGTCGCACATTTATTTTTACCCTTTGAGGAAGCATCTTTGGAACAGAGTTTGGGAGGCATGAGCACATGGAATGAGGAAATGCTGCCCCAAGGTTACCTAGGGAACCTTGTAACTTAGGTGTGGGAGGGCAATTTTGCTGAGTTACTTAAATGTGCTAAAGTTCTTTTCAGAGCAACTCCCACTAGTTTTGAGAAACACCTTTTAAGATTGCTGGTAAGTATCTGTAATTCCACCGGAGGTTTCATTTTTATAACAACTTCTCACAATCGGAGCCAGTCAATTTCAGATAGGCAGAAATTGAAGTTTCAAAGTACATGTGGTTTTGAAAATATCATTGTCTTTTAATAGCTTCCAATCTTTCATTTTAAAGATAATGAGGCCATAGCAGTGGCTCTTCCAATTTACACAAGCTAGAAGTCATTCCAACCTATGGTAGTTGAGCATCTGGGCCCAAGTTCCTGGTCTCCCTCCTCTGCAGAAACAACTTTCCTGTATCCATACATGAACCAACAGACAAAACTCTCTCCGCTCTAGTGCTGACATGAAGAGCAGATTTTGTATTTGCAAAGATGATTTATATTTTAGAGGTGTGGATCAGGGACCCCTGTCATTTTTTTGTTTCCGTTTCCATTATTTAAATCTTTCATTTTCATAAATATCAAAATTTTGTTTTCATTTTGGGTTTTGTTTTTGCTTTGCTTTGGTTTAAATGGAGAACACATTTCTAGCTGTAACTTTTCCCACCACAATATATTCGGATGAAATTTGGAAGAATTGTACCTCCAGTGGAAGGCATTAAGTGTACCAAATTTCAGAAAGATTGAATCAAGGAATCCGATTTTATAAGCAGTTCAATTGTTTAATTTTGCAAATATCTGCATATACATTTATGGCTGTAACGTCTTTGTCTCCAACATAATGTGCATGAAACTTGGTATGTTTATACCCCTCCACATGTTTACTATATATGCCAACTTTCAGAACGATTGGATAAAGGGTCCCAGTGGAATAAGCAATTCACTTATAAATGTATGTCTGACTGTAATGACTTTATAGTCCAACCAGTGTACATGACATTTGGCAAGGCTGTATCTCATACCTTCAGGATCATCTCTGCCAAATATTGGAAAGATGTGATAAAGGGCCACCAATTTTATAAGCCTGCACAACATATGCAGAGAATGAACCTATGCCAGGGATTCTCTTACGTGTCACAGTGGTATAAGATCTGTTTGTGATGCCAATTGGCCAGCAGAAATGTCAACTAAATATCCTCATTCTGTGTTGTGACCATCCCAACTTCTCTCCCCCACTTGTTACTGGGAAGTCAGAAGCATCTGTTTAGGAAAGAGCCAATGGAGATTCTCTTATGTCCTCTGTCACAGTGCTGCAGGATGTGATTGTGATAATAATTGGCTAGCCTGGATGTGTACACCATGTCTCCTGATTTCTGGGATGCTATCCCCAAAGTCCCAGTTATATCCTTTCTATGCCTGCCTGAGGGCCACCCCCTATGCCTGCCTCGAAGCCACTACTGATCGGTCCTGTAAAGCTAGAAGCATGCAGTAATTGGCCAGTAAATGTGTCTATTAGACTTTTGGGTTGCTCCCCATCCTCCCTCCTACAGCCTCCCTCCCTCTGACATGCCAGGTACCTGCCTCTGACTAGCACTGCATGTGCTGCTATTTATTTGAATAATGCTCTTCAACAGGACAACTTCAATTGCTTATAAAATTGGGGCCCTTTATCAAATTGTCCTGTAGTTTGGCAGAGATGACAGGGAAGGTGTGGGATACATTCCTGCCAAATGTCTTGGAAACAGGATGGAATAGGAAAATGCTACAGCCAGAAAGGCATTTTCAAGTGAATGGCTTATAACATCAGGACCCTGTATCCAATTTTTCTGAAACTCAGAAGGATTGGTTATTTTGTGGAGGGACATAATATTACCAGGTTTCATGCAAATTTAACAGAAGATGAAGTTTTATGCAGGAATGTGTATGCAGCTTTTCTTAAAATCACAACATTCAATTGCTTATAAAAGCAATTTCCTTAATCCAATCATTTGGAAATGTGCCCTCCATTGGGGGTACAGTCTCCCCAAGTTTAATCAGAATTGATTAAGAAAAAAAACCTTATAGCCAGAAATATGTTTTTCAGTGTTTTCCAATTATTTCAAAAACAAAAATTCATTTTCGTTTTTGTTTTCATTATTATTATTTGTTGTTTTCCTTTTTACAATAATGAAAAAGAAAATCCAAAATTTTGTTTTTGTTATCATAATAATGAAAACAAATTGCACACCCATATTGTATTTTCAGATAGCACTCTGAATGTCTGATTGTTGTCTGAACACTGTTCTGCAAAAGTTTTGCTTTTGTCCATCAGGAAATAACTCCATATGTGGGCAGGATTTCTTTGCACCAAAATTGCTGCAGAACAGTGTATTCCTCAAGATCTGCCATGATGCACCAATGGGAAGGGCAACCAACTTCTAAGACCTTATTAATCTAAGCGGGCAAAGTGCCCCTTTACTAAAGTTTGTCTGAACAGGCCCTTAGGGTTAGACTCTGCAACTCTTAGGGTAATTTCAGACGTTACGAAATCAAAGTCAACCACAGTGAACCACACTCAACCCCACGGTGGGGCCAAAGAGCCCTGATCGTCTGATAGGCGTTTGCCAGATGTTCANCTTCTCACAATCGGAGCCAGTCAATTTCAGATAGGCAGAAATTGAAGTTTCAAAGTACATGTGGTTTTGAAAATATCATTGTCTTTTAATAGCTTCCAATCTTTCATTTTAAAGATAATGAGGCCATAGCAGTGGCTCTTCCAATTTACACAAGCTAGAAGTCATTCCAACCTATGGTAGTTGAGCATCTGGGCCCAAGTTCCTGGTCTCCCTCCTCTGCAGAAACAACTTTCCTGTATCCATACATGAACCAACAGACAAAACTCTCTCCGCTCTAGTGCTGACATGAAGAGCAGATTTTGTATTTGCAAAGATGATTTATATTTTAGAGGTGTGGATCAGGGACCCCTGTCATTTTTTTGTTTCCGTTTCCATTATTTAAATCTTTCATTTTCATAAATATCAAAATTTTGTTTTCATTTTGGGTTTTGTTTTTGCTTTGCTTTGGTTTAAATGGAGAACACATTTCTAGCTGTAACTTTTCCCACCACAATATATTCGGATGAAATTTGGAAGAATTGTACCTCCAGTGGAAGGCATTAAGTGTACCAAATTTCAGAAAGATTGAATCAAGGAATCCGATTTTATAAGCAGTTCAATTGTTTAATTTTGCAAATATCTGCATATACATTTATGGCTGTAACGTCTTTGTCTCCAACATAATGTGCATGAAACTTGGTATGTTTATACCCCTCCACATGTTTACTATATATGCCAACTTTCAGAACGATTGGATAAAGGGTCCCAGTGGAATAAGCAATTCACTTATAAATGTATGTCTGACTGTAATGACTTTATAGTCCAACCAGTGTACATGACATTTGGCAAGGCTGTATCTCATACCTTCAGGATCATCTCTGCCAAATATTGGAAAGATGTGATAAAGGGCCACCAATTTTATAAGCCTGCACAACATATGCAGAGAATGAACCTATGCCAGGGATTCTCTTACGTGTCACAGTGGTATAAGATCTGTTTGTGATGCCAATTGGCCAGCAGAAATGTCAACTAAATATCCTCATTCTGTGCTGTGACCACCCCAACTTCTCTCCCCCACTTGTTACTGGGAAGTCAGAAGCATCTGTTTAGGAAAGAGCCAATGGAGATTCTCTTATGTCCTCTGTCACAGTGCTGCAGGATGTGATTGTGATAATAATTGGCTAGCCTGGATGTGTACACCATGTCTCCTGATTTCTGGGATGCTATCCCCAAAGTCCCAGTTATATCCTTTCTATGCCTGCCTGAGGGCCACCCCCTATGCCTGCCTCGAAGCCACTACTGATCGGTCCTGTAAAGCTAGAAGCATGCAGTAATTGGCCAGTAAATGTGTCTATTAGACTTTTGGGTTGCTCCCCATCCTCCCTCCTACAGCCTCCCTCCCTCTGACATGCCAGGTACCTGCCTCTGACTAGCACTGCATGTGCTGCTATTTATTTGAATAATGCTCTTCAACAGGACAACTTCAATTGCTTATAAAATTGGGGCCCTTTATCAAATTGTCCTGTAGTTTGGCAGAGATGACAGGGAAGGTGTGGGATACATTCCTGCCAAATGTCTTGGAAACAGGATGGAATAGGAAAATGCTACAGCCAGAAAGGCATTTTCAAGTGAATGGCTTATAACATCAGGACCCTGTATCCAATTTTTCTGAAACTCAGAAGGATTGGTTATTTTGTGGAGGGACATAATATTACCAGGTTTCATGCAAATTTAACAGAAGATGAAGTTTTATGCAGGAATGTGTATGCAGCTTTTCTTAAAATCACAACATTCAATTGCTTATAAAAGCAATTTCCTTAATCCAATCATTTGGAAATGTGCCCTCCATTGGGGGTACAGTCTCCCCAAGTTTAATCAGAATTGATTAAGAAAAAAAACCTTATAGCCAGAAATATGTTTTTCAGTGTTTTCCAATTATTTCAAAAACAAAAATTCATTTTCGTTTTTGTTTTCATTATTATTATTTGTTGTTTTCCTTTTTACAATAATGAAAAAGAAAATCCAAAATTTTGTTTTTGTTATCATAATAATGAAAACAAATTGCACACCCATATTGTATTTTCAGATAGCACTCTGAATGTCTGATTGTTGTCTGAACACTGTTCTGCAAAAGTTTTGCTTTTGTCCATCAGGAAATAACTCCATATGTGGGCAGGATTTCTTTGCACCAAAATTGCTGCAGAACAGTGTATTCCTCAAGATCTGCCATGATGCACCAATGGGAAGGGCAACCAACTTCTAAGACCTTATTAATCTAAGCGGGCAAAGTGCCCCTTTACTAAAGTTTGTCTGAACAGGCCCTTAGGGTTAGACTCTGCAACTCTTAGGGTAATTTCAGACGTTACGAAATCAAAGTCAACCACAGTGAACCACACTCAACCCCACGGTGGGGCCAAAGAGCCCTGATCGTCTGATAGGCGTTTGCCAGATGTTCATCACAGACAATCACCAGTAGGGACAAAGCCAACCACCCTTCCGGAAGTCGGAACCGGACCATCTCCAGAAGGGTGGTCAAAGCAATTCCCACCAGGAAACCGCAAAAACTAACGACTGAATGGCAACCACCAGCTGGAAGCAAACAAAATGATCCCCAGCCAGGGTGAAAGCATGCAGCGTCACTGTCAAGCAACGAGCAACAACACAGACCGGGGAGGGAGATTTAAAGGGCACACAGCAGCAGGGGAACGTGGCAGGATGGAGCAAGGCAGAAGGGCGAGGAGAGCGGAGGACAAGCGAGCAAGGGAGGAGGAGGAGGTGGTGCTGGAGATGGAGGTGGTGGCGGAGGAGCAGCAGCAAGGGCAGGTCACCCCAGAGGGGACAACCAACCAGGGGATGGAGGCACCCTGAAAATGGGTACGGAGAGCGAGGGGGCCCCCCGCACAGGGGCACGGAGGGGGGGCACCTGGCAGAAGGGGGGAAGGGAGGAGGGCCACGGGGCCGAGGGACACAGGCAACTAACACCCCCTGTTCCAACCCACAGACCTGGAAATGGGCCCAGGAGCTGTAGCCCTCCAAGGAGACAGGCAGAAAACAAGCGGAGGAGGAGCAGTAGGAGCAGAAGGGCACACGCGGGAGGCGGCCATACCATTGAGGGGGGCAATGGGGCCACAAAGAGACCCAGGACTTTATACGGATCTGGAGGTCCCTGGAGCACCAGGTGGAACTTGCAGTAAACATGCGGAATGAGCATGTCTACAACGCGATAGTGCGGGACATAGGGGCAGCAGGTCACCACAGGACAGTGGCCCAATGCTGCTCCGAGGTGAAGGAGCTCAAGAGGGGGTACAAGATGATAAAGGACAATAACTGGCAGTCTGGAAACGGAGCACAGACCGCCCCCTACTACGATGCCCTGAACCGCATCCTACACATGAAGGGCTCCATAGTCACCCCATGGCTCGTGGGGAGCACCGTGGTCTAGGGCAGCGAATGGACTGACGTACCCCCACCCCTGGCAACCCTGCAGTAAGGCACCAGCTCTGGGGCCCCAGCCCCCCAAGAGGAATGCCCTGGGACCTCAGGGACCAGCAGGCCCCCTCGTGCACCAGTACAGGAAGCTCACACCCCCAGTCTGACTCAGAAGGATCTGAGGCCAGCACACTGGTCACCCTCAGCCAGTGAACACAGGGGGACCACAGCCACACTGAGGGGTCAGCCTTGGAGGACTCCAAGACCAACATAGAGGGTAGGCAAGTGGCTAGGAGGGGGAACAGACCATAGGGGATGGGCCCACAGGTGGGGGCCCCCCCACAGGGTGCAGGCCCATCCCTGTGGCCCCCAGAAACCCTGAACTGCTGACAGGGGGTGGGGGGCACTGGGGCCTGCCTGGGCACAGAACAAGGGGCACAGGTGCAGCAGACCAGGCACCGGTGCTAGCATGTGGGGAGGTGGGGCGATGGGACGAGGACCAGGCCCATGCAGGGCTACCGCAACCCACCCCACCTCATTTCCCAACAGGTCATGGTGCGCCCCGGCACATGGGACTGTCTGGTGAGTGGAATGGTGGGGAGCAGCCACAGAAGCAGCCGGAAGACCAAGGTGAGACTCCACGGCAGGGTGTGTGTGTGTCATGGGGGGGCACATGGGGCACACTTGGGTGGGGGGTATGAGGGAGGGATGGGCGGGACACAGGGGGTCACTGGGGGGAGGGCCAGCCCACCAACTGCAGCACTGCAACGAATGGGAGGCAGGCACCAGGGCCGGACTAATGGACCCCATTGTGCACAACAACAGGGCAACCAGCAGCGGCCCCACCTGCTGAACCCATGCCACCAGCACAGTGAATGGGGGAGCACAGGGCTCAGGTACAGCTCTGGAGGGAGGATCAAGTGGAGGAAATTGTCTGGACCACTGCTGAGCAGGGGGAGTGGATGATAGCGACCATCGACCGCATGGAGGTGGCCACGGAGAGGGCCCTACAGCAGATGGAGTCCAGGGACCGGAGGCTGCAGGTGGAGGTACACCTGGAGTAGAGCTCCAGGGTCAGGGGGTAAGGTGTCAGGGGAGGTAAGGGGGGCACAGTGCAGGGGGGTAAAGGGGGGCACGTGGGAACACTCAGCACAATAAACACATGGGTGGAAATGATCTCTAACGTTTTTATTGAGCGTCTCTGTACAGTTGTTTGGGCCAGTGGGATACCCGTGGGCATGGGCTGGGTACAGGTGGTGGCCACTGAGGGAGGGGTCATAGGCCTCAGGTGGCATCTCTGGAAACCCGCCTCTCCAGGGCAGCTCGGATCAGTTTCATGTAGAGGTACTCCCTCGGGTAGAGATGTGCGAACCCCCAGGGGTTTGAGGTTCAGCCCATTCGGGGTTTGGCCAAACCTGAAACCGTTCGGGCGACTCAACCCTTTTGGGTGGTGGGGCGGTTTTCCCTTCCCCCTCCAGGCTGCGCGGGTGGAAGGGGCACTGAGGAGCACCTCCCCCCCCACCCTGCTGAGCCTGGGATTTTTTTTTAACCCCCCCACCCCCGGGATCACCCTACCTGGTGGTGCCGGGGCTCTGGCCCCAGGTCCGGTGGCAGCAGCGGGTCTGGCAGCGGCACTCTGGAGCGCTTCAGTCCGCTACTAGGCCTTCTGGGTCAAACTGGAAGGCCTAGTAGTGGCCTGAAGTGCTCCGGAGCACTGCTGCTGCTGGACCCACCGCTGCTGCCACCGCTAGACCCGAGACCAGAGCCCTGGCACCACCAGGTAGGGTGATCCCTGAGGTGGGGGGGGGGTGTTTAAAAATAAAATAAAATTCCCAGGCTGGACCGGGTGAGGGGGGGAGGTGCTCCCTAGCGCTCCTTCCACCCATGCAGCCTGGAGGGGGAAGGAAAATGGTTTCTCCCTGCCCCCCTCCTGAATGCGTTCAGAACCTGAACTTTGTTTGGTCAGTTCGGGCGGAGGTTGGTTCGGATTTGGGGTGTTTGCAAATGGGCCAAACACCCCAAGTTCAGGCCGAACCCTGAACTTCCGAACCACATTTGCACATACCTACCCTCAGGTTATCAGCGTTCATGTAGAGTGGCACGGGTCCGGTGGCACGGGTCACGTAGAGTGGCATGGGGAACTTGAGGGCGGCCCCATCGGTCTTGCACACGTTGTGCAGCACACAGCAGGCACCGATCACGAGGACTGAGGTCTCTACCGTGTAGTCCAGTCGGGATGCTAGGCACCTCCAGCACTGCTAGAGGGCACCGAAGGCCCTCTCAACCATAGTCCTGGAGGCACAGAGACGGGTGTTGTAGAGCGCCTCCACAGGGTTCCTGGTGACCGAGTACGCCTTCATGAGCCATTGGAGGAGGGGATAGGCATGATCCCCCAGGATGCAGGGGGGCATCAGAACCCCCACGATCCTGGTCATCCCCATGTTTGCGAAGTCCCCCCGGTACATCCGGGCATAGAGGCCGGTGTACATGTCGATGGTCCACTATTGCCTGGAGCAGCAGGGTTGCCAGTTGACGTATTCTGCGGCCTCCCTATTGGAGGGGCAGAGGATCTCAATGTAGGGGCCATCCATGACACCCAGGCAGTTGGGGAAGCCACCAGCCATTAAGCCGGCCATCACGGCCTCCTGGTCCACGAGCTGTATCGCGCGACCCAGGAGCACAACATCCATGGCCTTGCAGAAGTCCCTCAGGATACTAGTGACGGTGCTCACCCCAACACCGAAGTGCTGGGACATGGACTGGCAGGAATCGGGTGTTGTCAGGGCCCAAACCGTTATAGCCATGTGCTGGACCATGGGAATGGGGGCATGCATGGGGGGGTGTTGCCACTCCAGCCAGGGCATCAACAACTCTGCAAGTTGCAGGAGGCAATGCCTGTCCATCCTGAAGTGCGCCCTCCAGGTGGTTTCATCCCAACAGGCCAGGGCCCCTGCCCACCACCCTTGTGCCCACTCAGTGACCCATATCCACCGTTCAATGGGCATAGCGAGCATAGTTGTGTGTCCCATGGCCTCCCTCCTCCACTGTTGTTGGCTGGCAGCCTCGTGGAGCGGTGCTGGCCACTCTTGGGCGCAGCAGAGGGCCCATTGGTATATTCCAAACACCTTCAGGGCCCTGAGCCTGGCCAGTCAGTGCCCGTGCCTGTGTTGGGTGTGCTGGGAGGCCGCAGCACGCTCGGCCATGCACACCTGTATGGTGGCACCCAGGTGGATCACATCTGTGGAGATGCGCATGAGGTCTGTGTGTGCCCGGAACCACTTCGTGCAGATGGCCAGGTGCATCCCGCAGATGCCCCTCCATCCTGCATCCATGGCAGACCGTGTCCCTGGTGTGGTTTGGTGCGCGCCTCTATAACCCGAGGGCTGGTCCCGCCCCAGCTCCTTGCCCCACCCTTGCACCTGTGCGGAACACCCCATAGCACCTGTGCTCGCCCCCGCTCCCGGCTGCCCCAGCAGTGGCTAGGCGGCTGGTGTGTGTATGTTGGGAGGTGGGCCCCCTGAGTGCACCTGCACTCCCAGCATGGGGGCTCGTGCCCTGGGCCCTCATGTGCCTGGGCTTGCGGTCCACAGCTGCTTGCCTGTTATCATCACCTCCCTGCTATCAGTGTTGGCTGTACTGTCTGTGCACTCAGTTCCTGCAGCTGTGTTGGGTCCGCACCCCACGCCTCACTCATTAGCCATCCCATGTTGCGGCCCGTGGCCTTATCACGTGTCCTTGGAGCTCCCCAGATTCCCTCCCCATCCCACCTGGGACTGTGGGCCCCTCTTCCCTTGCTGTTAGTACCCACTGCTTGCTGGACCATGGCCGGTAGTGCTTCCCTGGAGCTCCCACACCCTGCAACGCCTGGCGCCCCCCATAGTTGGACCTTCCACGAGACCATGACCCTGTGTGACCTGTGGCATTCCCAGGCCATGCAACTGCTCCTGTGCTGCCCAGATACCCTTTCAGGTGCCTATGCAAGTATGAGCTCCAGCCTTCACTACTTTGGCTATGAGACCAGTGCTCGCAAATCCTGGCTTCATGCGGAGACACTGGGGCTCCGTCCCTTTCCCAGTGGGTGCATTCCGGAGATGCGGTGCTCGCATGTGGGGTGGTCCATGGTGGAGACCATGTCAGCCCTCTTGGTGTGCAGCCTGGCAGCCTACACGACTTGCCTGGGGGAGGGGGGCCCTGCCCTGGCTGTTTCCTTCTTTGACTGTGTCCACGGGGCCCGTGGGTACCAGCGGTCAAGTGGGGTGGTGTATCACCACCTGTTAGAGCTTGGGCACCTTACATGGTCCCCTGTTGCTGACTATGGCTTGTCGGAGTCCATCAGAGCGGAGCTGGTGGCACTAGGTGGTGTGTGGTCCCGTGCTGATGTTCAGGTGGGGCTCACCATGCAGGATCCGTTCGAGGCCTACTACTTCATCACCCACCACATGTCTGTGCTGGGCTACCATCGGGGCATGCTTCAGTGGCCCCACTACGTACATCTGGTGGACCATCCCGCCCCGGGCCCCTTTGTGACCCCCTGCAGCTGGCTGTGAGGCCCCCTGTGTCTTTGGAGCCCTGGATGCCAGCCATGCCATGTGCTCCCACCTCCCCCCTGCTGCCTTGGGTCACTTTCTGTTTTCTCCATGCTGTACCGGGCTCGCTGCTGTTACAGCTGGTTCCATGGGTTCCGTAGCCCTTGCCTGTGTCTCTCTGCCCCCTCCTCAGACACCCCCTGGCCCTCGCTGCCTGTAGTGTTACCCTCCATGGCTGGCCCCTCCTGTGGCTGTGTCCTGCTCTCCGAGCCAGCTCCCTTGTCTGGCTGCCTGCTCACCTGTGCCCATGACCCTCCCTCCCCCCCTGGTGCCTCTGTGACTGTGCGAGTCTGGGGCCCCTGGCCTGCGCCTCCCGGTGACCTCCGGTGGTGGGGTGTGTGTGTTTTGCCTGTGCAGTGCATCTGTTCTGGCTTGCCTCCATCCCTATCTGCGCCTTTGCACTGGAGCGAGGGATCCCTGCCTGCCTCCTGGACCTGCCTCGGACTGCTCCAGTGCCATTCCCTACATGTCCCCCCCCCCCGTGACATTGCTCTGTCCCTGTGGGGACTCCCATGCCTTGGGCTGCCTGTGTTGCTGTTGGGTGACCCTTGCCAACCGTGCTGTTGGTGGGGTTCTGGGTGCCGTTCCCCATATCCTGGTCTGTTCCCAGGCCGGTCCCCATCGCTTCTGTGGCCTGCCCCCCCCTTTGTCCATTGTGGCTGTGTGTGTTGGCCATCCCGGTGTGCTCCCCCCTTCCTTCCTTTCCTGTTTGGGTGTGTTTGCACCCGGACGTGTGCTTGTGTTTTGTGTTCTGCTGTGTCCTCGGTTTCCCTGTGCCTGTTCTGTGCGCCGCCTCAGGTGCTCTTCTCCCTGCTCCCCCTCCCTTCCTGTTTCCCTTGTGTGGGTGTTCCCTTTAGGTGCTTTTGGCTTCTTTTGCCCTCAGTCATCTATGTCTGCCTCCCGCCCCTCCCTGGTGTCTTCTGGGTGTTCTGACCATGGTCCGGAATCAGCGTAATGTCTGTTGTGCTGCCCTGGGCCGTGGTCTGGCTGTCCATTTCCCTGACGTGGTCCTGCTCCTGTCACATCTGTTCGGGGCTGTCCTGGACCACGGGTGTGTGCATGTGTGTGTATGTGTGTTAGCCGGCTCGCCACCATTGGTGACCTGGGAGCGCGTAACATCTGAAATTACCCTTATTCATGCTAAGGAGTACTCACATGTGTGATGTCATTGACATTATTCAGACCATGGATGTAAACAGACGGACATCAGACCCATCTCTAGATGGCCCAGGGGTGGCCATCTAAAGGCAGGTGGTGCTCCTAGATGTCACAGAGCACTGCACATCTGGCCATCTAAAGGCAGGTCAACGGACGTGCAGTGCTCTGGAACATCCAGGCACACCACCAGCAGAGTGGGCTGCCTGGGGTACTAGCCAGAGACAGGGATGCTGATCATCTGCTTGGCAGACAGCTTTCTGAAGCTTCGCTCTTAGCTGGGGGTTGCCCCGGGCAATTCCATAAAGTTGCGGTTGGCATCCTAGAGCATTGGGTGATCTGCCTGCAACTCTATAGTGTGTGGGAGAGGGTCACTATGTGGGTGGAATGTGGACCGCGGCAAGTGCTGGGTCCATTTAAAGTGGACCCAGGTGGGGCAGCAAGTAGGCGAATGCAGAGGTGCATGCCTGGACCTGCTCTGGGGGTGAGCACCCCAACGTCTGTCTGAAAACACCACATGAGTAAGCACTAGTAAGAGACAGAAAAGAGACTGTAAAGTATGACTTGAAATAAGTATTCATACCTTGCTAGTCTCTGTATGTGTAGTATCTGAGAGATTTCCGGGGGGAGGGGGGGGGAATACTACAGTACCATTTGGCATTTGGTATAGATCATAGAATCTCAAACCTGGAAGGGACCAAGGTCATCTAATCCAACCCCATCATCTAACAATGCTTTTGTAAATGGAGCCTAATCTTAAACACGGTCTTGATTTTTTCTCGATTCTCATTGAGAACTATGGTTGTTGACTCATATTTAGTGAGAATTGATAATTGAGAAAACTCCCGGTTCTTGACACTTTCTCAATCGAGAATTTTCTCAATATACCATTTACCCTTTACTATGATTTACCGTGTACCATATACCGATTTACCATATACTGTTTACCATGTATTGCATTCATCCTGGTAGTTTTCCAAAATGGCAGGAAAGATGCTGCTGGCACTAACTAGGGATGGGTGAACGTGGTTTGGCAGTTCGGAGTTCGGCCCAAACTCGGCCTGTTCGGATGACCGAACTCAAAACCAAACCTGAACCCGAACATACCGAACAAACTGAACACTGAACAGCAAAATGGCCGAACAGTAACTTGGCCATTTTGCCATTCGGTGTTTGGTTTGTTCGGTATGTTCGCGTTCGTGTTCGAGTTCGGTCGTCCGAACAGGCCGAGTTCGGAACGAACTCCGAACTGCCGAACCGAGTTCACCCATCCCTACTAATTATCTGCCTCCCCCCTTCCCAACACCTTCTGAGCTAGTCACTGTTCCTGAACAGCAGGTGTTGAGTAGGATTTTTAGATTGCTTTAAGTTTCATTTCAGTTTTGTAATGAAATGAAAATTAAACCATTAACTGAAACCTTGTGTTATGCACTGTACAGACTCATTGAGTATGTAATGTATGTATTTCACTACAGACTCCTCTTCTGTTTGTGATTCCCCCCTATCCCATATATATGGTATGTATATATATCCATATATATATATATCCATATGGATCCATATCCATATATATCCATATGAATATCCATATATATAAAAATATATATTTGGTTATGGATAGATAGATAGATAGATAGATAGATAGTAAAGAGTTGTAGGCGTTAGCTTAGTCATAGAGATAGCGTTAGTGATTTAGTTTTAGTGTTTGTAGGAGTAGGTCTGTGTACTTATTAGATAATCCATTTAGTTCATAGCATTTAGAATAGTTAATAGCAGTTAGATTTAGTGTAGATAGATAGATATTATATTAGAAAAAAAACCCCATATAAAAACAAAAAAACAAATAAAAAACAAAAGAAAACCATATAAAACCCAATAAAAAACCAAAAAACCATATAAAAAACACAAAAACACCCATAACAACATTCCCTGAACGGCCAAACGGGCGAACCGAACAGCCGAACTGCCTAACCAAACGGCCTGTTCGGACGACCGAACCGAACAGTCGAACCTGAACTCGGCGAACTAGCCGAACTGCCGAACTGAACGGACGAACCGAACGCAGCCGAACCGAACTGCCGAACCGAACTGCTGAACCGAATGCAACCGAACCAAATGGCCGAACCCGAACCGCGATCTGTTCGCTCATCCCTAGCACTAACATGGAAGAGGGCTGCTTTTGCACAAAACAGCTGCAGTGGACATTTTGCACATGTGCATTATGGAGACAAACATGGTATACAGTAAGCAGCACATTGGTATATGGTAGATAGTAAATCATGGTAAATGGTAAATCATGGTAAATGGTAAATGGAGAAAAATTCTCAACTGAGATGTCAAACCATTACTGAGATGGTCCTGAGATCTCAGTAACAATTCTTGATTCTCACAAGATTTTTGCAAGAAAAAAATTGAATCTTGTTTCAGCCCTTTGCAGGCACATCAAATTGCTGACTCATATTCAGTTTGTGATCAACCAACAATCCTAGATCCTTTTTTGTACTGTTGCCAAGCCAGGTATTCCTCATCTTATATCCTATGTGAAACCAGAAAGTTTTTAATGGTCAACACTTAACAGTGCATAGAGGCAGAATTGTGTAAGATAACATCTTTTTGGAAAAGGTATCTAGAATTTAGTTGAAGCTTATCTTCTTTCTACATGTCACTTCAAGGTCAGCTCATACATGATTGTCTTCCGCCTTATGTCCCTTCATGATCCCTAAGATCAGCGCTAAGAGCAGAGCACCCTTTTGCAAGTCCTAACATTGACCCAGATCTATACGACCCAGACTTGCATAGAGTCGTTCTCAGTGGCTGCTCTCTGACTTTGCAACTCCCTTCCCTTGGAGGTTCATGTAAGCCCTATCTTGTTGCATCTTCCAAAAGCAGTCCAAGATGTACTTATTCGGCCAGGTTTTCAACAGGCAGGGGTAAAGTTTTGGTTTGGGGTGGAGTTGGGAGGATGGATGACTTTTATCGTTTTATGGGTGGGTGTCTTATTGTTTACTGGGTCTTATTTTTATGCAGTGTTTTATGTAAGCTTGTTCCCTGGGCCTTCAGAGATTGGTCGGGGTGGGGCAGAAATCCAAATAAATAAAATAAATCAAATAAACACAGCTTGATCTTCTCTCTACAGTTCATCCCATAGAACTCAACAAAGGACTAAATGTAATCGGGACATTGATAACTGGGCTCATTACTTAAATGGGACAGAACTCTAGGTATGATTCTTCCTGAGGCTATTTATGTCATTCAGTTGGCATGCAATGTTTTCAAATGATGAACAGAGATTGCTTTTCAGAGTGACCACCTTCACCCAGAAGTTGCAAATGGCAGACCATCCTTAATAATTTGGAATGCAAATTATGCACTCCAATGATGATGATGATGATGGGGCAACAAAGTTCATTGCAAAGCAGCCCAGTCATGGAGACAGTGCACAGCTGACTCAAATTTCAAATTCTGCATTTAACCTTTATTCATAATGTGTTGTTACTTCATCCTTTTTCTCTAGAAATAAAAATAATAAAGAGAAAACTTGCTGGCCTATTGTTCATTACGAATAAAGTACAATTGTGACGAAAGTCATTTCCACTCCTTTTATTGTGACAGCTGTGTTTAAGAGGCTTCTGTAGTAGAAAACATATAGAAGTGAGATAAATCATCCTGTTGAGCTAAACTAAAGCTGATTTATGATGGCTGGAGACCTGGCCCTGCTGGTTTTCAGAGTTATTTGTATATATAGCTCCACCAGTTTCATCTTTATTAAACTCTTTAGGACTTGGGATTAATGTTCCTTCCCATCCAGAAGATGGCCGTTTTGTTCTTGTTGGCAACTGCTGCACAAATCACTTAGCCAGGACTGATGAATATCGACAACACCTACAAAATACCATTGGGGACCCAGCAAATTTCTTCTTTTTTGGGGTGGGGGTGGGGAGAAGAGCCTCCTGTAGGCCTTTGAAAAAAAGGGTCAAAGTAAGGCCAAACCAAACCTTGGATCTTCTGCTCTGTTGCATTATGAGTTGCCATGGAACCACCAGCCAACTGTGGTTTTTGAAAAGGTCAGGTCACTACGCTGTACAATTAATCTAAATTACATGCATGTCTCAAAATATGCCAAATGGCATCATTTTAAAACTATTGTATAAGCAATTACTGTAGTTGAGGTAAAGTTCACCCTGCAATTCCACCCTGGTCTTGTCTAAAGAACCTCTGACATTATAAGGGGAGGGAAAAATTCCATATTCTCTCCAGCAGATAATGATTGAAACTTAATTACAGCTCACCCAGCTTCAGTCCGTTCACCTTCATTCTCTCCAGTTCTAATATCTCCCTGAATTTCTTCTATCTCGGTGGACAGAACATCAGCAGAGAGAACACGTACAGCTCCACTAATTATAATGAAATTTAATAGCTCAAGGTTGTGTTCAGAACTTTCACAGCACCTGCGGGAATAACTCCAAAAGAGAATCCATCAGCTGAGTGTTTAATTATCTGAAACTTCACTCTTTCTCCTACTGATGATCTGGAGAGGCTTGAGTGACAGGTGTTAGTCATTCCCCTTCAACCGTGAGAGCAATGAACTTTTTAGAGCAGATAATATGGGGCAGTTTCTGCCTAGTGTTTTGGTTTCTGTGTGCCTTGCTATAACAGTGCAGTTCTAGTTGCCCCATCTCAAAAATGACATAATTACAGCGGTGGCCAAAGTTCCCAACCCAAGAGCTGTGTATCAAAATCTTCATATGGCGGACAGCCGGAAAACACACACATGATGAACACGCACATGCAAATCACTCTTGCACTGTGATTGGCTAGAGGAGCCAGTGTTCTGCTGGCCTGACTGCTCAGATTCTGAGGAGCAGCTGGGATTCAGCTGCTGAGAGTCGGATGCAATGAAGTCAGACACAAGATTATTAAGACCGTGATCTTGATGTGTGAGACCCAGGACCAGCCTTGGCCAAGAGCCACACTTGGACTGCCCAAGAGCCACCTGCGGCTCTGTCTGAGCCCACAGATTGCCCGCCCCTGAATAGTAGATCTGGAAAAGGTGCAGAGAAGGCAACAAAAATTATTGTAGATGTGGAGCGGCTTCTCAGGAGAGGATCAAAACTTACAGGGCTCTACAGCTTAGAGAAGAGATGGTTGACAGGGGAATGCGACAGAAGGTTAGATAACCATGAGTGGTACAGAACAAGCTGCTGTTTATCCTTTCTCAGAATCATTAAAGGGCACTATAACGGGTCTGAGTCTTTGAAAGGGTGGGTCTTTTCAGGCTCCGCACCCCAAGAATGCAGTCCAAGCAGGATCATTTCCCAAAGTGTCCTTTATTTACAGTGAGATCAACACCTCTGGTATTCACCCCTCGGTGAGCTTCCAAGCTCATCCTTTTATACTGAGGCCCCTGTGACTTGCCTAGCCACACCCAGACCTTACTGGGCCCACTCTGCCTCATCTTAGACAGGCTGCTTGGCCTTCTTAAAGGGTAGCAACTCTCCGGGCTTCTGCTCCTGGATAGGACTTGGCACTGTCCTTGATGGCCCCAGCGCCTGCACCGTTTTAGTGCCCACCTGAGATGTGGTCCTCTGACCAGTACCAGTGCCGGTTCTCCAGGCTGGTGCTACCTTTATCCCTATTACAGGCATCCTATGAAATTAACTACCAGCAGATTTATAAACAAATAGAAGGAAATATTATTTCCAAAAATTCAGTGTACAGTTAGCCTCTGGAACGCCTTGCCAGACAATTGGAAGACCAATAGCATAATTGGTTTAAACAAAAAATGACTGGATAAGTTCTTAGAGATCTGTCAATGGCTATTTGTCAAGTTGCTCAACGGATGAGACTTCTGACTGTTGGGGACTGGGAGTGAATAGCAGGGAATGGATCACTCTATTAGGACCTACTGGGTGGGTACTTCTTTGAAGCCACCAAATCTGGCCACTGTCAGAGACAGGATACTGGACTCGACAGACCATTGATCTGACCCAGTATGGCACGTTCTAATGTTCTTTTTGCAATGTGGATTCTGCAGCCAGCTTAGCCACCTACTTCAGGAGTCAGCCAGGAAAGCCTTGACTGCCAGAGAGCTGTCGTGGCAGCTTCAGAACCACCTCCCTTTATAGTGCTCAATCACATATACCACATCCACGCCTGGAACTTTTTTAATGATGCGCAGGCAAAGATGCAGCAGCGGGGAGGAGCCCGATGCCGGCAGTGGTGCCAGTGTGAATGGGATTCTGCCGCATTGAACGGGATTCTGCCAGGGCTTTGCTCGCGCATGACAGGGCTGGATTTTGTGCCCTGTCATGCGTGACGCTAGCCAGAGCAGATTCCTGTTCGCACTGGTGCTACTGCCAGCATCGGGCTCCTCCCTGCTGCCATGTCTTTGCCTGTGTGTCATTTTAACAGTGCCAAGCGTCAGTTGTGAATGTGGCCATATTCTCCAACCAGGTGGTGCCCACACAGAGCATGTTTCCTTTCCTTCCTTGTGGGTGTTGTGTGAAGGGACTTGTGAGGCAAGGAAACCCATGCTGAATGACCCCGACAGTCTCAGTCCATGGTGGCTCTGCATGGGCTCCCAAACCCTCCTTGCATAACACATAGGAATGTGCGAATGCGGTTCGGAAGTTTGGAGTTCGGACCGAACTCTAATAGTTCGGTCGACCAAACTGAACTTTCACACCAAACTCGAATTCGACCGAACTGTTTGGTCGAATCTGAACCAATTCGGAAGGTCAAAAAAACTGGTTTTGAATGTACGAACTCAGTTCGGAAGTTCGGAATTCGACCAAACTCGAATAGTTCGGTCGATCAAAGCGAACTTTCGAACCGAACTCGATTTTCAAACCAAACCGAATTTCTGAACTCGGTTCTGTTCGCACATCCCTAATAACACACCCACCCCACACATGCAAAGGGGAAGCCCTCATGGGCTGTGCTCCCTGTTTTCTTCCCCTTGGGAGAGACCAATGGGTAAAAACAGACGTGTGGGTGTGGCAGCTCCTCTGCCCGGTCTAGGACAGGAAACCACAGCCGACATGGACAGAATCAGGGAGGGGCACCAAACAAACATGCCCATGGCTGGAGAGCCGTCCCATTGCCTCTACATCCTGGGTAGGGCAAGGCAGGGCAGGGCGGGGAGCTAAACAAGTGTGCAGGTGGCCAGCCTTGTCCCTTCTTGCCCAAGCACCCCCCCCCACCATGATGGACAGCCATGGCAACCAGCCATGGTATTTGGCCATGGTGGCCCCGCGTCTGAGGCAGGTATGGTGGGGCTGAAAACATGTGCTAGCCCACGTTGGCTCGTGTGGGCGGCTCTTAGCTCGGGCTGCATCCTTGGAAAATCTCCAAGAACACAGTCCAAGCTAGCCACCCACACGTCCTGGGGCAGTCCTTGGCTAACAACTGACGGCACATAAGCAGATGTTCCAGTGGGTCCTGGGTTACAGCAGGCCAAAGGTGACCACCATCATTACCCAACGTGTGAACAAACCATTAATTCCCGGTATCAAAGGCTGGGGATAGGGAAAAGGGATGTGCGTTTCGTTTATTTTCAAGAAGATCTGAGGTTGCTGTAATTCACTAGTATCCAAATGATTACAGGGTTGGGATGAGCAACACAGGGGGAGTAACACCCTGATCAGCAACAGCTTGAGGTCAGCTCTTGGGAACTACCCACAGAACAATGCTACCCCTGCCCCATTATATTCTCCCTCTAGTGGCTAAAGTAGTGTGAATGGGTTTGGGAAGGCGCCTCCCCATCAAATATTCACTTCAGAGAGCCTTCCAATTATTTAGGAACTTTCTGAATAATTTAATAATTAAAATGATTTAATAATTCCATTGTATTACTTGTCATTTACGCAGAGCTTTCATGGTTCCCAGGGCTTCCCTGTCCTTATCCAGTTTACCCTCACAGCAAACTTGTGAGGGAAGTCATCATTATTATTCCCATTTGACAGAGGTGGGGCTGAGGGTGAGGGGTAGTGACTTGCTCAAGGCCACCCAGTAAGTTCCTGGAAAAGTTTGAATTTAAACCCTGGTCTCCGAGTTCCGAGTGCAACACCTTATAGGCTACACACATGAAACGAGATGTTGAAGCAATATTGTAGGCCAGGGGTGGGGAATCTTTTTCCTCCCAGGGGCCACTTTGAAAGTTAGTACAAGTTCCATGGGCCACATAGACGTTGTTGGTGGAGGTGCGTAGAGAAGGGAAGGGTCCAGATCATGGGTCTGTTGTGTCCCCTCTCCTTGTGAGCATGCCCTCATCTCTGCTCCCTTTCTCTGATCACAGTCTTTCAGTGCTTGGGGTTAGGAACTGGATTTAGGGGCCAGATCCAGAAAGTGGAAAGGGGCCAAATAAAAACTAGTACTGGACTGCATTTGGCCCCTGGGCCTGAGGTTTCCTACCCCTGTAGGCTAATTGAAGATCCATAGATGAACTACAATGAAGAGCATGGGATTATGCCTGAAAATTGTCATTGTGCAAGGGGAGAACAAAGCAAGCTTAGACCCCCCCCAGTAAGTGACAATGCCCCCTCCCCAATTTAATTAATGTACAGTGCTTGTATCTTTTTAAAAATTGCAGCGATGCACTTTTGTCCCCTTTTTTGAATCTTACAAATGACTTTTTAATTTTCAGCAAAACCTTGAAGTTCAGGACCAGAGCTAGTTTTTGTGAACTGCCTTCGGCATGGTTCTGGGGGAAAAGAGAGGGGGGAGAAGTCTCTAGTGGTTTTGCAGAGTTCAAGGAGATTCTACAGAGTCCTGGAGCTTGGCACATGATGTCTACTGTGGACAGAGATGGGAAGCACAAGTATTAAATACAGAAACCTGGATGGAAAAGAATTTTGGCAAAAAAGCCACATGTCAAGAAATTGTCAGAACCTAATTCTCTTTCTCTCTTAGACCCTTTTCACATGAGACACCCCCATGCATCTCCATGTAGTTTTGCTGCGTGGAGATGGGTAGAGACGCCCGTGGGAATGCCACAGCAGATGGGTGATGGGGCGTGCACGCTCCCGTGCTCCACCCATCTCCACCTATCACCCATGCACAGAGCAATGGGCTCCAATGCTGGTTGCTCCATGGGTGGAGATGAGTGTGCCCTTGTGGGAATGAACGCACACCCATCCCTCCCTCCCACCCATTGCGGCCCATTTGAAAAGGGCTTTAGAGAGTCAATGGGAATTTTTACACACACCTTAAAGTACCAGATTTTTCAGTCTTCTGGGTTTACAAGTCCACAAGTAAGTTCTGGATGCATTTTTCACACACACACTGTCCTGAGGCAGTTCCTGGATGCATTCTTCATACAAACACTGCCCTGAGGCAGCCTAAAGTAGCCACAGCTGTAGACATGAGGGGCTGCCATGGAAACCAAGTGACCACAACTGCCTGAAGAAAAGCAGTTTACCAGGAGAACTTTTTACACACAAAAGTTCTGGCAGAAGTTCTACGCAGAAGTTCAAAGAGCCGGATGTTTAAGATCTGGATGAGTGATTTAGACACACAGAAAGTTCAGGATGTACTAACAGCAAACATGCGGGAGAAATGTGTGTGTAAAAACACCCAATGTAACCTAGAAGGTCCTGGCCAGCTGCAGGTCTTCCTGTCTCAGCCCCCAACGGCATAGGGTAACCAGACTGGCCTTCCTCTCCCAAGGATGAACCTATCCGTAACAGGGCAGAGTTCATAAAAGCTGTAGGCCCTACGAGACTGCAGATAGCACCTGCAATTGAGTTGCGCTGGCTGAACCGCACGTTACAACAGGTGCGCGGTCAGGAGGAGGACAGCGTTTAACTGAGCTACAGCTGTGGGTGTGGCTCTGGCTAGCCTTTGAGAGCTGAAGCAGTGTTATAGAGGCTGTTGAGGGAACAGGAGTTTACAGCGAGAGCTCTGCTCTGAGCACGGACAAAAAGGAAGCCAACTGTGTTAGAGACGCTTCTGAAGACAGGAGTTCTGCAGAAGGTAAAGCTGAGAGCCTGGCTTTGTATATTGGGAGCCACGGCAACGGAAGAGTCTGCTGAGAGCAGTGCTAGGCAAATAGAGTTTGCCTGAGCTGGGAGGTGCTCGAAGCCTATTGAGGGCTGGGCGAGCACGAAATAAGATAGAGGCTGCTTGAAGAGACAATAATGGAGTTTGTGTAAATAACTATTTCCCTTGAGAGACTATTGATTGTGGGACTTAGTCCTGTAAAGACTTACACCTGGCAAGGCTCCAACCTGTCAACTATCCTACTAGCTTGGCCTAGCATGGCAGAGCCAGATGTCAGGGGTGTAGTTAGGTTGGAATGGGCCCAGGTGCAAAGAATGGACTCCCCCACCCCCACCCCTCTTCCAATCCCCATTCTCTCCCCTTCCCCAACCCCTTCCCCATCTTCTTTCCCCCAGCGTCTCTCCTTTCCCCCCGCTTACTGTGCCTGAGCCCTGGAGGCTGCGGCTGAGCTGCCTGCCTCATGTTGCCGTGCTTGCTCTGTCCTGTGCTACCTGCAGGCTGGGTCCTGAGGACCGCAGGCACTTCTACTCAGGCTTTGTCCTGATGCACCCAAGCAGGACAGGATTTGCGCCACCCCACTCCCCCAGTTTGGGCCCCAGGACCAATGTCCCCCCCTGTCCCTATGATAGCTATGCCCCTGGGAACGGACCTTGGTGCAGAAGATGGAATGGGGTCCTCCTTCTTGCCGCTTTCCCAGTAGCAGGGGCTGCAGCTGTACCAGGGATCCTGCTCCCCCTTCCCCTGGGCTTATGGCCCTGGTGTGGCGGCACCATCTGTTCCTATTGTTGCTACACCCTTCACGGTTGTTAAAAGTCTAACACAATCTACATAAGCCCCTCAGGGTAGAGATCTGTCTTTAATTATGATTGTACAGCACCAGGTACATAGCTTGTGGTGTAGGAATAATAAAGGGAACTAAGTGGTGGGGAAACTATTTGAGAATGAGTTGTTGATTGGTTACAATATCTGCATTGCCAACTCTTGAATTTATTGCAAGAGATGCGATTTCTAAGCCTTGCTTCTGATCTCGTGATTATTGTCACTATTGTCGTGAGATTGAGAGTAGGGTTGATTACTGTGGGGCTTCTGACCACCAGTCCGATGGCTACTAATTGCCCTCTGTCTCCCTCTACATTCTGCAGAGAGCTGAGCTTGCTCTCTGTGCCTCCATTTACACTGCAGAGCTTAGCTGGGACCTGGCAATGCATTATCTGAGTGGGGAGGGGAGCCACTGGACTAGAGGCCAGCATCTTGGGGGGTGAGGTAAGTCAGTCAGTGTCCTGGGGCATCCTGGGATGCCCCAATGCTTTATTTCCCTTTAAAATTCATTTTGTGAAAAATCTGGCAAGATTTTGCACTGGGACCAAGATTTTGGTGACATCTCCAATATCACCTGTACGCTGATGACACTCAGCTCTATTTCTCTACTCCCACTCTCTCTATCCATCTATTCAAGCTCGCCTCACCAGCTGTCTCTCTGATATCTCTACCTGGATGTCTCAATGTCAACTCAAACTCAACTCAAACTCAACATGGCTAAAACTGAACTCCTTATCTTCCCCCCTCATCCTTCTTCTCCCTCTTCCCTGTCGATCCTCATCAACGGGGTCACCATCCTTCCCAGCCCTTAAGCCCGTAGCTTAGGCTTTATCTTTGACTCACCCCTTTACATCGACTCTGTTGCCAAATCCTGTCGCTTCTCCCTCCATAATCCCTCCCCTCACGGATGGCCAGGGAGGTGGTGTAGTGATTATTTGTAGAAAGGACTGGCCTGTTAGGAGGTATCCAGTTCAGGAGATTGTGGGTATTGAGGCCCTCCACGTGGTGTTCAATTTGGCTGGGGGCAAGCTAGGGGTGCTGCTGGTATACCGGGCCCATTCCTGTCCAGTGGCATCCCTTACCGCTCTAGCAGAGCTGGCCTCAGAGGTGGTGCTGGGCTCCTCTAGGACCTTGGTTCTGGGAGACTTCAACATTCACACCGATGCCAGCCTTGTTGGGGCGGAGCGAGAATTCATGGCTGCCATGGCAACCATGGATCTGTCCCAGGAGGTTATCTGCCCGACCCACATGGGGGGGCACACCCTCGACCTGATCTTCAGTTCTGGCCTTGAGGTGGGGGGTCCGGTTGTGGGGGAGGTTAGGGCAGTGCCCTTGTCATGGACGGACCATTATCTCCTTCAGGCCAGTCTCTCAGTGCACCCCCTCCAGAAGGGGAAGGGACCAGTTAGGATGGTCCGCCCTCAGAGGCTGATGGAACCCCAGCGGTTCCAAGAGGTCCTGAGGGAGTTAACCTTGGACCTGGACAGTCACTCTGTCAATGAGCTGGTCCAGCGTTGGAACAGCCTGCTGCAGGAGGCCATTGACAGGGTGGCTCCAAGATGCCCTCTGTCTCGTCATCGCACAGCCCCTTGGTTTACTGAGGGGCTGTGGGGGATGAAGCAAGTAGGCAGGAGGCTGGAGCGATGCTGGCGTTGGACTCGATCTGACTCAGATCGACTTCTCCATAGGGCCCATTTGCGGTCCTATGTTGAGGCTGTGAGGACAGCAAGGAAGGAGTTCCTTGCTGTCCTCATAGCATCTACGAAGTCACACCCGGTGGAGCTGTTCCAGGTGGTGCGGGGGCTGGTCAGTCCGGCCTCCCTCTGTCTGGATGGGGACTTGTCCCAGGCCCGCTGTGAGGAATTTTTTACCTACTTCGCAGACAAGATCGCTCGGATTCAGAATGACTTTGACGCTGGATTAGGGGCAGTAGGGGGAGAGCGCAAGGTGATGG
>QEPC01014730.1:1968961-1981002 GCA_003113815.1 Sphenodon punctatus | reverse complement strand
GAAAATGTCATGTTTCCACGATTCCACTAAGTTGCGGAATTAAATAAGCGGAACCGCGGAATGAAACCGCGGAATGAAAGCCTCTGCCATGCCATTCCACTAATTGCGGAAACGCTGTTTCCGCCGGAAATAGCTACCGCTGCGATATTCCGCTACAGCCCTATTCTCAATGTAACCAAGCCAAGCACGTGCACCTGGGACCTCGCATCCTCGTGAATGTTACACTCCTTGTCTCTCCCTCTATTCCCCTTCCTTCGTCTCCCCTCCCTATCTATCTATCTATCTATCATATCCTATCATATCATATCATATCATATGGATGGGGAAGACAGACAGGGGAAGGGAAAAGGAAAACTCAGAGGTATATCCACTATCTCTATATCTATCATCTAATATATATATATATTTCCCTCCAAAAATCAGCTGCCAGGCAATAATGAAATCAATAACGACTTTTTGTTATTGTTATTGATTTCATTATCTTTTGTTGTTTTTGTTATTGCAATAATAATAATAATAATAATGACACATTTTGTTTTTCTTATTGATATAATGAAAATGACATGCACACTGCTAATTCTCCTGGTCTGTTGACCGACCAGGATGCAACTTCACTTATAGGAGAAATGCACTCTATTACAACTAGGAGTAACTGTAAAGTCAGTGTGGCTGTAATGGTATAAACCTTAAAAAAAGAGAACCAAGTCTTAGATCAAATGGCAGACACTGAAAATTTAGGGTGTGTTCTCTCTCATGGCTAATCTGGAGTAATTGCCACAAAGTGTCAGGCTCCGGGGCAAGGAACCGGGAAAAGGGGGGAAGAGAAGGGCAGGTAAGAGGGGAAAGGGTTGGAGGAAGTAGGGGATGTCCCACAGATCAAACACAGAAACCTCTCAGCCGTTCTTTGATATCAGGGAGACTGAATGCTCAGCATGAGAACCAGACAAGCTGGCCTAAGAAAGATTACGGCTCATCATCGAGGTCAAGGGACTAGGAGCTGGGGGGATAGCCAGCAGCAGGGAGCTGGGGGGATAACCAGCGGCAGGGTTATAGAGTGCAACAAGGAGCAAACACAGGACTTGACAAACACAGGTGAGAGAGGGTTAGAGCAATAGGGAACAAGGCACAACGTGAGGGACTCAGGACATGAGGAAGACCAACAAACATGGAGAAGGGACAAGTGCAATGAAGGTACACAGCAGAATACACACCATGGGGGAGGACTAAGGGGACAAGGGAGCTGGGAGAGAAAGGCCTCGGCACACGAAGGGAATAAGGATTACAAGCAACAACAATGAGGGGAAGTGCTACTCGCACAAGGGACACAAAGGGGTTAACAGAACATGAAGACTCAATACATAACACACAACAGGCATAGCCACAGGGGAAGAAACAGGTCTACACTATATAGGGACAAGAGAAAGAACAAGAACCAAACACCGGGAAGAGCAGTTGCTCTACCAGCTTCCTGAGGCCACCAGAAGGTCTTAAATACTCCCTGGTGGCCAATCAGGAAGCCAGGAGACAGGCAACAGAAATGGGAGACAGGTGAGCAAGGGCAGGGCACACACCAGACGTACAGGAGGAGGCATAGCGAGGAGAAGGAAAACAGGCCACCAAGGCACCAGGTGGCGCAAGTTGCTGCAGCAACGCCCCCAAGTCGCCAGGGGTTCAAGATCTGGACCTGACACAAAGGATGTTAACAATTATGAATGATGGCCTGCTTAGGCCCACTGAGGCCCACCGGGACACCAGATGTTGCGCAGGATTGCTCCCAGGTGTGTCTGCAGTAGGGCTGATGCGGCAGTAGCTGTTACCACACCGTGATTCCGTTCCGCCATTTTGGAATTGCCTGCGCCACACCGCGACTTTTCTGCGGATATTCTGCTAATTCCGCCAGAATTCTGCAAATCGCAGAATTGCGGAAAAATTGTGGAAATTGCGGGAAACCGCTATTCCTCTATTTTGTGGCGCTGGTGGAATTGCGGAAATAGCGAAAATGTCATGTTTCCACGACTCCACTAAGTAGCAGAATTAAATAATTAGAAACGCGGAACCGCGGAACCGCGGAATGAAACTAGCAGAATGAAAGCCTCTGCCATGCCGTTCCACTAATTGCGGAAACACTGTTTCCGCCAGAAATAGCTACCGCTGCGATATTCCGCTACAGCCCTAGTCTGCAGTGAACCAGGACTGTAATCCTAGGCTATGGTTTGCCCAACCTGGTCAGAGTAGGCTCCAGCAGGCTGCTCAAGTGTGGTGTAGCCCACGGTGGTCCAATCTGGATCAGGTTCATCATGATTCCATTCTGGAGGTTTTCAGACAGAGGCTAGATGTCAGGGATGCTGTAGCTGTGAAGTTCCTGCACTGACCAGAGGTTTGGACTATATGACCTCTGAGGTCACTTCCAATTCTAAGACACTATGATGGCTAGGGATGTGCGAACAGAACCGGGTTTGGAAATTTGGTTCAAAAATTGAGTTTGTTTTGAAAGTTCGGTTTGGTCGACCGAACTATTAGAGTTTGGTTGAATTCCGAACTTCCGAACTGAGTTCGTACATTCAAAACCGGGTTTTTTTGGCCTTCCGAACTGGTTCTGATTCAACCGAAGAGTTTGGTTGAATTCAAGTTCAGTTCAAAAGTTGGGTTCAGTTGACCGAACTATTTGAGTTCGGTCGACCGAACTTCCGAACCGCGTTCGCACATCCCTAATGATGGCCCATCATGGCATGGGGCGGGGCCGGGCGGCTGCATATTTGTGCAGCTCCTCACCCTTCCTGGTGGCCTGGGCACAGGAAAATTTCTTCCATGACTGGACCCGTTTGGGACCGTGTTGGTACTGTGTTCCTGAGCTGGGTTGGGTCACTTCCCTCCCAGTGTCTTGTGTGGCAAGACACAAAGTAACAGCCTCCATCTGGTTCTGTTCTCATGAGCAGGGAAAACCAGAAAGTACCATGCTTCTTTTTTTTGCTGTACCTCCCCACCACCTTCTCCCATTGCAATCCACCGGGGAAGAGGTGGGTAATAACTGCAGCAGGGAGTGGGGAAAATAGATTTCAACAATAAACCACAGAGTGCCACTGAAGGCAGACCAATGAGGAAAAGACAGTGCATGCTGGGAAATGGGAAATCTAAACAGAGGAAAAGAGACATAGCACTGCTTAACACTGGATTGTATACACAATCATTTCCTCTAGGGAAGAATGCTCCCTTTCCAGAGTAACCACACTCCCTAAGTGATGTAAATATACCCCTGTTTTCCTCTCTCTGCAGCTCATTTACTAACAAAAGCGAGGATAGATCAAGTTAGGGGGTTATTTTCTGGGGGTAAGTGTACATAAGAACATGCCCTTAGTCTGAATTCAGAGAAAGAGAACATAAATTGTTATGAGGCTGAAGACTCTTGCAGTGTAACTCCCCCGAAATATGGGGTTTTAAACCAACGCCTCTGATCTGTCCCAACATCTGCCTAAAGAGCATAGAGGCAGAGTGAGGGAGGGGGATCAGGAACAATCTCGTCCTCTCTCCTTTCCATTCATGTCACTCACCAATAAGCCTTGGTTAGAGCTGAAAACGTGTACCTGCCAAAATGAGCCAACCTAACAAATCCGAAGGATCCAACCCAATACAAAGGAACCGAGTAACGAACATTACCCACCCAGCCTTGGATCGATGATCTGTTTGTGCAATTTCGGTTCTATTCGGTTTGGTTCCTTCAGTTCGTTTGGCTCATTCGTTTCCGCCGTTTCCAGTTTTTACCACTCATTTCCCACCACTCATTTTCCTTTTCTCTGGCGAAGAGAAACAGGAAACGGGACGTGGACAAAATAAATGAAATTAACTGAAATTGTAAAAATGCTTGGATGTTTTGACAAATATTGTGCGAGTTGACTACAATCCACTTGAACGTGGGGTGGGGGAAGGATGCCCACAAGCCGTTACTCTGCTGCTCATTCCCCCTCTACCTTGGACAAGGAGAGGGAAGATGAGAGGAGGGCAGGCCTGCCCTCCGTGAGGGTGAGGAGGAGAGCAGCTAGAGCGGACTGAGGTGATAAATCCTGCTGTGGCTGCTTTGACCCTTGACAGAGTAGGGACAGACAAAGTGAGACACTCACAACAGGTTTTGGTGTGTCTAGTATTAGCATATTTGTGGCATTGAAATTACTGACAAGGATTCCAATTACGATAGAATTGTTTTTACGGGTGGGCTTGTTTCTCATATATCATTAAAGATGATCATCAGATAGGAATAGCTGTTTGCTAGTACTATCAGCCTGGGCTGAGTAAGAACTAGTCATTTAAGAACAAACGAAAACATAGCCAATTTATTTTAATTATCTCTGTGGATGATCCAATTAGTCTAGGGGAATTCATTTTAATTTATCAGGGAAATTTGCTGCCAGATTGAGGATTGGTTTGGGTTTTTTTTAAAAGTCAAATTTCATTCCAGAATTTAAGCTCAGGTTGTCAAACATTACGAAAGTACTTAATGGCATCTTAACTAAGGGAGTGAAAACTGCAAGGCTTTGATATAGGAATATGCAGACCTCTTTTTGTTCCGATCTTTTGTTATACAGGAATACAGTTAATTCTTTTTACAATAAGTGGATAATAATATTAAACTATCGTTGAATTTGTATGAAAACATACATTAGCATTCACATTAAAGAAAATGAATTCATAAGGATTAATGTTGTTCCACTAAAGGAAGGAGCTTTTCCCCCATAGGGCTCTTATCTATTGGTCAGACTGATCGAAATGTTTGCAGTCTGAGCAGACAAATGGAAGACAAGTGAAGATTAATTTCCTATGCTACCCTCTCCTTTCTGCCTGGCATATCTAACTTATAATTCACAGTTACAGTTATGTTTAATGAGGCAATAAAAATGAAATGTAAATTGTTCCACTATTTATATTCTTCCCCCTTCATTACAGAGAAACAAAAATGAGTTGAGCAATAAAAATGTGTACGGTAGAAGAGAACAGGTATGATGCTTGGTCTTTTGGGGCAAGGTTTATTTCTCATTTCCTTTTCATAGGAAAGTAAGAGAAAGGAAATTCTTTTTCCCTTGTAAGACAGCACATTATCTTCTTTCTCTGCATTAACATTGTAAATGCTTTGGAAGCACTGGGCTGGTATCAAGGAGTAAAGCAATCACTCATTATTCAACTTTAGTTTGAACGACATGTGGCAAAAAATGCTAAACGTGCCACTTAACGTGTATGGCGTTTGGTGTGTTCTTAAGAATGAGCATTATGCTAGAGAAAGTAAGTCAGATGGGCGTTTATTAGAGAATTTACCCAGACTCTGGGTATAGACTGTCTCTCTTGGTGCCTGGTGGAAATGTAACCACTCGTACCTCTGCAAGGCTAGAGTAAACTGGCAAACATTTGAATGTATGCTTGACCACAATGTGTGATAATAAAACTAACCCAGTGAGCTTATGGGTTGTGGTTCCAAGGGTTTGCTTGACAGACGATTCTTGCCTATTGGCAACTTTATAAGTTTCAGTAGGAACCCAAACTAAAATGGAAACGGATAGCACACTTGCTGTTACCCATGGTTAATACCCACATTTTCAGTACCATCTCAGCGGGCTACCCAGATACTGATCGGGTACCCGGATACTCAAAAAAATCTGCCATTTCTGGTCCCGATTTTTTCATTTTTCAGTTACCATCAGTAAATTGGGATGAAACCCCCCCCCAAAATTGATACTAGATGTCAAAAAATCAGAAGCAGAAGTAGACATTCTGGGGCATCAGGTACTCAGGGTCAAAACCACGTAGCCATTGGTACCTGATATTTTTGAATTGATTAGAGTAATGGAAATTCAACAGGTATTAACATTTATACAGGTACTCATTCCAGTTCTAACCCAAACTTTAGTCAAGCCCATTATCACCAAAGGGATCCTTTCAGATGTCTTCCATAGTCTTTATTCAAAGATTGAGGCAAATTCCAGATAAATTTGAATCCAAGCCATCAGCTAGTAATTTGGGATTCAAAGAAACACATGCAGTTTTTAAAAGTGTGTTAATCTCCCCGCCACCCCCCCAGTGTGTATTTGCCTATAAATCTTGTGTTTGTCGATTCATTACAGACAATGGCCTTAATTCTCCCCTCTGTGGGGGCAATCCCAGCCCCCTTTGCATGCAAGATATGCACGCCATGCGCACGCACTTGGCTTGCACGCCGGCTAACCTTGCTGTGTGTGCCCTTTGCAAGGATTGCACACGAGATGTGTGCATATGGTCTGCACGGTGGGTGGGCTTTAGGATGGAGCCCACTAAGTATACCTGATTCAGCAAGATATTTAAGCACATGAATAGTCACACAGATTACTTGGAAAGACTGGTGGGTGGGTGACTGAGGGAGAACTTTGCTGTCTCTTGTCTAATTGGGCCATAAATCAGGACGAATAAGTTCAGTCAAATGTGGGTTACCTTGAACTAACTAATGTTCTAGAAAAAAATGCAAATAAGTTCATCAGTGCTGGCTGGCAGGAACAATATCCTCATAGCAAACTAAATATATTTGATACCTATTGGCAATGGAAACTATTGCAATGATAATTACAGAATCCTATGGTGTATGTTTAATAACTGCTTTTTAGTGGAGAGTTGCACTGCAAAATAGTTTGGGTCCAGTCCTGTTGTGACTACTAATAATTCTAGTATTATTGGTATGTTTGTGGTAGAACCTAAGAACCCTGACTGAGAATATGGTCCTATTGTTAAGCACTGTACCCGATAACAACACCTGAATATTGGGCAAGAAGGGGGAGCCGCTACACCCAAATGGGCAAGGACCATGTCAGAAAGGGGTGGCCCTTCCATGTGGTCAAGTCCCTTTTATGGTGGTGTGACATCACAATGCCCCAAAATGGTTAGAGTCCGGTCAGAAAAGGGCCTTGATTAGTGCTGAATCAAACTCAGCCATTCCTGAATTGAAAGAAAATATTGTCATGTCAGGAACGTTGCCAAACGTATGGTAGAATTTTCAAGTTTGGGAATTGTTTTGTGACTCCATTGCTTTCGGGACTGCAGACGGTGATTTTCTTCTATATCTATATCTAATTAAGTAAGTAAGTAACTTTATTGTTTGGGCCATTGTCCGTAACAAAATTCATTACAAAAGAAATGCAAAATACAAAACACGCAATACAAAACATACATTGTAAGTTTCCATAGGCCTTAGGACCTTAGTCAAAAATAAATAAATATACCTTAAATTTAAAATTTGGCTTGCCCTTCTCAGGGGTTATGGCGCCAACATTTGTCCCCTGCTTGAACATCCCCTGGATAATAAGTACATTCATAATTGACCCACAAATTAGTATCCCCTTATCTGGGCTACGGAGTATAAAACTTTATTGCACAGCCAAAGCTATTACAATATATAATGCACTACGGTAGACTATAAACACAAATAAACATACCATCTACTAAAACGTAGCAATGACGTCTAAGAACAAATTAAAGAAGATAATTCATCCTCATTCGGTCTCGCATCCAAACTATTGGGCATTGTCGACAAGAGGAGATTGCCTTATACGGATAGCTATCTGACAGAAACTTGCTACAGTCCTTGTTGTTTCTGAATCGACTGGGCTAAGAGGTTTCTGAAGCAAAATTTGGGTATAATTAATACTAGAGTCCATAAAAATCCCACCAAGGAACTTATATCTTGGTCCAGAAAATATAGGGCAATGAAGGAGACTATGACCAACTGAATCAACTTCCCTCATAGTACACAAAGAACACAGCCACTGGTCCTGGGGAATACCGATATAACGACCCTCCAGAAGTGCCGAAGGGAAAACATTACATCTTAGTCTAGTAAACGCAGCTCTCTTACTGAAATCCATCCATTCAAACAGATAGCATGGCCTTGTACAGAGGGTTAAATGGTTTGTAATCAGGGGCAACCCTCTGCTCAGCCAAGAGAGTGCCCTCCGACTGCAGTGTCTGATCAGACAACCTCCTTTTTATTAGGATTTTAGTTGTCTTAGGGCCAACTCGTTTCAGGACAGCGGAAGAAAAGTCCAATTTTTGGACTTCCAATTCCATTAATTTGGCCCAGGCATCCCCAAGCCCACTATTAATTGCCAGGGTCAGAAGAGAAACCACCCCCCACCCGGTCGCCGGCGGCTGCCCGGAGCCCGCACTAGTAGGGACTTAGGGTAAAAAATAATAATTTTTAAATCCAGGCTGAGCAGGGTGGGTGGGGGTGCCCCCACCCTTCCACCCACATAGCCTGGGAGGGGGAGGGGAGAGGTATTGGGGTTTTCCCCCCATTTATTTCAATGGGAACAGTTCCCCATTGAAATCAATGGAATAAATCCGGTACCGGTAAACCGGTTTTAATCAGGTAAACCATTTTTTGTAAACCGGTAACCGGTAAAACCGGTAACTGTTTTTTTGCCAGATGTCCCACCCCTACGAGACTCCCAGTATCGCTCGCAGAAAACCATTCTGGATACTCTCCAGTTTGTTGAGAAAGAGTATACCCCAGGCAGGAAACGCATATAGTATCTAACTTACTGTTCTGGCCTTAAAAAGATGGAAATCTATATATAATATTGCAGCCTCCATAGTCTTCTGTCACTTTCTGTCAATTCCCATGACGTTTTTGTACCTTCCATGTTATTTTGATGCTTTTGTCTTGTGGTTTTGTCATTTTCTCGACTCCCGGTCCCATGCCTATTTCAGCTCCAAGTCCTCTTTGTCCAATGGTTGCAGGGGATGGGGGGTGAGAAGGGGCCGCACTGCTGCACCCACCCTGTCTGGTCTGTTTGTACAATTCCAGCCTCTTTCTTCCACCAATATGCCTAATGTGTCAGCATGTGCCAAATGTACCAACTGAATGGCATTTCCAATGGGAGCCAATGAATATAATGAAAGCTTAGTAAACTTCTGCATTGCGGGGAGAACCAGTGAATTGGATATTTTCAACAAAAACAACATTTGCCACAAATCCATCATTTCAGTTCTAGGCAGGGGAGTCCCTGCACAATGCTTCTTCCTGAGGTGGCCCTGCCCTCTGTATTCTGGTGCCCATGATCATACAGACAGACAGTGACTGATAATCTCTCTTGTGATGTATCCCCAATCCCTTAATCATTCAGTAATCACTTTGTTTTCATAAGGATTAAACCGGTGTGGGCCAGGTTTTGTGGCCAGGACTTGAAAGACCTGGGTTGAAATCCAAGTTGGCTATGGACTCACCTGAGTGGTTTTAGGCAGGGCTGAAACGAGAATCTGAATTTATTCTTACGAGATATCTCACGAGATTTCGGCTACAGATCAAGATCTCATTCAGATCTCGACCCCAGTCTTGTGAGGCATCTCGGGGGGGGGGGGGGGGTGGGGAATGAAGGTTAAAAATGAAGGTAAGGAAAAAAATTAAAATACTTTAAAAAATTGCATGTGTTTCTCTGGATCCCCAATTACTAACTGATGTCTTGGATCCAAATTTCTCTGGAATTTGACTGAGTCCTAATATGCTCTGCACAAAGACTATGAGTGGATGCCTCTCCAAATCTGGAGGGAAAGGAATCTTCCAACCTCTGGATCTCACCGCTTGATCTGTCCCTGCTCAGCTTCTCTGTGAGGGAAGGAGGGAAGCCTCTGAGGAGGAGGCAAAAATACTAGAATAATTAAAAACAAAAAATCACTGTGCATGCTCAAAATAGCTGCAAGGGCTGTTCTGAGCATGGGCGGCCGTTCTGAGCATATGCAGACTGGTTGCCCTTTCCCAAAATGACACTGATGCTGTCGGCAGCTCAGAATGGCTCCGGTGGCCATTTGGAGCATATGCAATGAATCTTTTTTTTTAAAATTGCCTCCTCCTTTGAGGCTTCGTCGCTTCCCTCACAGAGAAGAGGAGTGGGGTGAGAACCAGCAGTTGGAGCAGTCCCCCCCCCGACTGCCAGGTGAGTAAAAGGGTCCCCCCTTTTTTGCAAGGGCGGGGGGGGGGGTTTGTTCTCAAGATTCTTGATTTCCTTGGGGAGAATCCAGGCAATACTCAGCTCATTCTCATTTGCAAGAACAAACCGAGAAGCCTGAGTCTTGTTGAGAAAAGTGAGAATATCGAGATGGAGTTGCAGTCCTACGTTTAGGCAACTAGCTTTGGTGTTCTCTCATGCTCTGGGGATGTTAATCATAATATATAAATAGTTTATTGTTTAACCCATAAGTTTCCAACAAATCCAGATTATAAATAAATTTACAATTTAAACACAGAACTTAAATACAAATAAACAGAATATAAGTTAATCAAGGTACAAATAAAACAAATAATAACTTGCCATATAACAGCTTGATCAAAACAGAAACTTGCCTCCGGCAAGGCTGATCTTTTAAGGGCGAGGTTGGTCACGTGATCTGGAGGGGTCCATGGCGTCCTAGTGCGCCTCAGCGAGCCCCTGGAACAGCGCCTCCGCGGAACACAAAAAAGTTAACCGTTCCACCGATGTTAATCAGAAGGAACTGCCGTAGGGTTTGTTCTCAAGAGCATCCAGGTTTTTTTTACTCTGGATGAGTTACTTACTACCAAGAGTAGTATCTACTCTTCCTTCTATTCCTCTGTTCTCACAAATGGGGGAAGAGGGTTTTAAAATTGCTCTCTCCATCCCTTGTTTCCTTCCTTTGGAAACTGCAGGGAGTTTTCCACAATGGGGATTGAGTAACAAGCAGTCAGGGAAGCAGAGATGCTGTGTGAGGTCACACAAAGGAGGAAGTACTAAGGTTTACTGGGATTCCAGAGAACTGCAGGAAATGAGATAAACAAGGGAGAATTCCTCCGCAGCCATCTACACAAGCTTGCCCTTGGAGTAGGGGCCTCTATCCCCAGTTTAACGCCCCTTACTTTATTTGCCTAATGTAGCTTTTTGTGCAAAAAGGTCCCTTCTCTCCTCTTCCATTCTCTATTCTGTAAAGTGGGAATTAAGATGCCAGCCATCCTAATACAGGGATATAGAGGGGATTAAAGATTGTAACACACTAATGTAGATTACTAATGAGTTACCAATTAGTACTAACGCACTAATGTAGATTAATGCACTAATGTAGATTCCCTGCCTTCCCCCTGATCAGCTCCCCTTCTCCTGCTCCCTCTAGAACTGTCGTTCTTCCGTTAACAAAGCCCCCTTCACTCACGACCTCTTCCTTTCTCGCCACTTTCAACTCCTTGCAGTTACTGAAACCTGGATATCTCCCTCTGACTCTGTCACCCCTGCCACCGTCTCCTCTGGAGGCCTTTCATTCTCTCATCGGTCCCGACCCTAAGGCCGGGGTGGTGGCGCGGGCCTTCTCCTTGCCAACCCCTGTCAATTCCAGCCCCTTTCCCCTCCCCCTCCCTCTCCTTCCCTTTCTTTGAGGCTCACTCTGTGCGTCTCTACACCCCCCTTCACCTTCGTGTCGCTGTCATCTACCGCCCCCCTGGCCCCCTTTCTTCTTTTCTCCCGGACTTTGAATCTTGGCTAACCTTCCTCATCTCCGATGTTACCGCTCTCATTCTTGGTGACTTCAACATCCATGTTGACGCACCTTCTCAGTCCTCTGTCTCCCGCTTTCTTTCCCTAACCTCCTCCTTTGATCTCTGCCTCTGGACTGATTCTCCCACCCACACTGACGGCCACTCTCTCGATCTCATCTTCTCCAGAAACTGTCCTGTTGCAGACCTCTCCTTTGACCTTTGTCCCATGTCCAACCACTACCTCGCTTCCTTCAACCTCTCCCACCAACCCCCATCTTCTTCCCCAGCTCCACGCCCCTTCTGTGATTTGCAGGCTAACCCTTTAGACTTTGCTTCCTCCTTCTCCCCCCTCCTCCCTCCTGTCTTCTCCTCCTCTTCCCTTGACACTGCCATCTCTTCTCTTAATGCCTCTCTCGCCATGACCCTCAACTGTCTTGCCCCCCTCGCCCCCCCATCCCATAAGACCACCAACCCCCCGTCCTTGGCTCACCCCTACTATCCGCTACCTCCGCTCCTGCACCTGGGCTGCTGAATGCCTCTGGCGCAAATCCCACTCCCA
>QEPC01014730.1:1937035-1952839 GCA_003113815.1 Sphenodon punctatus | reverse complement strand
GGGGCGGGCGGGCAGCTTTGGCCTGTGGCCTGGGCTGAGCCCTCCCAGGGGGTGGAGCCTCGCTCACCTGCAGGGGATGAGCCCTGTTGCTATGGCGGCGTGCTGGGGGCTTTTTAAAAAAAATCCAGGCTGGGCAGGGTGGGTGGGGGGTGTCCCCCCTTCCACCCGCGCAGTCTGGACTGGGGAGGGAAAGTGGGGGATTTTTGTGGGTTTTTTTTTACATTGCGGCCATTAATTTGAATGGCCGAAATGTAAAAAATCCGGTACGGGGAATCCGGTAAATTACCCCGGATTACCGGGTTTAAACTGATACTGCCAGTACACCAAATACCGGCAGTATCGGATACCGGAAGATCCGGAATTCCCACCCCTAGTTAGCACTGTCCCAACTCACTGAAAGAGAATTAATCTATATGGTGTGGTATGTGAATTACCAATAAACTTGAGCTGAAGTCTGTTGTACGTGGGAGTCAATGAGAATTTTACTGGGGAACTGAGGAAATAAGGCTTTCTCTACATTCAGTAGTGACAGCCCCTAAATTTTAAATCATGGTTGGTGCCTCATAAGATTGGCTTAAAACACATAAGATTTTAGTCTCT
This sequence comes from Sphenodon punctatus, assembly GCA_003113815.1. Lineage (NCBI taxonomy): Eukaryota > Metazoa > Chordata > Lepidosauria > Sphenodontia > Sphenodontidae > Sphenodon > Sphenodon punctatus. Next base: position 1,952,239 of record QEPC01014730.1, on the reverse strand, counting down.
CTTTATTTGTCTTCTAGTATTTGTGCCTAGAGGGCGTATGTACATCCCTCAGACTCAAGGATGACTATGTCTAGAGGGTTTGTGTACATACTAAATATTCAGAAGTCGTAACTGGCGCCACATAAGATTGGCTTAAAAACACATACATTTTAGATTCTTTTTATTTGCCTTTCGGTATTCGTGCCTAGAGGGTGTGTTTACATCCCACAAATTCAAGGATGACCCTGGTGAATTTGGCATGGGGGGGAGGGGATTATACTGAGGACTACTTATGCTAAACACCACCACTCAATCGAAGGCAAGGTGAGAGAGGAATTCATCCAGGAAGTCAGGCCTTGACTCTGGGTCCCCAAGGACCAGGATCCTGCACACCAGGTGTGATGAGCCAGGGCATGGACCCTTTAAAGCTGGCCTGTTTATCCCTTTGGTCCCACCCGCTTTGAGGCTGCAGAGGGGAGTCAGACTGCTATGAGCTGCTGAAGGGGAATGAGCTAAGAAGAAAATAAGCTGTGGCCAGGGAACTGACCCTGGTCCTGAGGGTATTTGGCCAGCATAAGAAAGGGGCTTGTGCCCATTGTTTATTCAGACTGTTATTGAAATAAAGTGGTGATTGACCCACATCTGGCCTGAGTGATGTATCTGTGCCTGATCTTGTAGGAATGTACCGGGATGGACCCCTGGTTTGTTGCACCAGACCACATCCACTCCCCACCCATAATAAACCCTAAAGTCATGCATCCATAAGGACTAGATGTTTACATTGAAAAAAAAGCTTAGAGTGTCTCCCAGAAAGTCAATGTAGCCTAGTGGAAAAGGTTCAAATCCTGTCTTAGGCTGTTTTTACACAGACTGCCCCCCCCCCCCGGCTCGATGTTCAGGCAAGTGTGCGGTAGGGTGTGTGTGTGATGTCCATGTAAATGATAGGCGGTGGGTGGGGGGATGGGTGGGAGGTCGGTGTTTGCCCGTGTGAACACCATGGGCGATGGGTGGGGGATGTGAGCGCACTCCCGCACAACACACACCTCCACCCACGGGGCCCTCCAGAAACCTGGAGGAGGCTCCATGGGTGGAGGTGGGGGTGTGTGTCCATGTAAAGGGGCGGGGTGTCCATGTAAAGGAAACCCACCCACCTCCACCCACTGCGCCAGAACACCCATCCCCACCCCGTCCGTGTAAAAACGACCATGATCATGAGCTCACTGCATGGCCTTGGGCAAGTCACTGTCCCTCAGCCTCTGTTCTCCATCTATGATATGGGAATGATAATGATGTGACATTGTTGCGAGGGTGAACTAACTAAGAGTGTTTTTAAATGAGTTGCTTCCGCACATGGCCACCCAATAACCACACATCCAACTGCTCATTTGAAGGTGGAGTGTGAGGAGGCATGCTCCCATGACCCACACACTGGTCACTCACAGGACACTGATGAAAAAGCTGGAGTGCTCTGTGCGAGGCAAGCCAGAACAGTGTGTGGAGACAGGTGTCCGCACATCCCCTGCCCATATGAACTGGGGCTCCCACCCATGCCAGCAGATAGGTCTGCAGCCCAGCCGCCTCCCTGGTCCCACTCACAGCCCTGCTGGAAACTCCCGGAGAAGCTCTCAAACGAAACACACACATGAAAAACAATGCTGCATTGACTCAAAGAACAAGCCCCCCTTGTAAGGCACAAGGGAAGAGCCAATGCCGTGGAGGATGGCAGCTTCCTGCATACCCACCCAGTAATAGGCACCTCCGTTGTAGTCTAGGGCCGTTTTCAGACGAGCGCGGCGGCGCCCGCGCTTGTTTTCAAAAAAGCCGGCAGCCCGTTCCACACGAGACGCTGCCGCCGAATACGCGCATGCGCGGCCGACGCGCATCCATTTCCGGCCGCGTATGACCAGCCTCGATCGCCGACCCGGTCAGTTCGCGGCCGGAAATGGATGCGCGTCGGCCACGCATGCGCGTATTCGGCGGCAGCGTCTCGTGTAGAACGGGCTGCCGGCTTTTTAAAGAAACAAGCGCGGGCGCCGCCGCGCTCGTCTGAAAACAGCCTTAGACTGTGAGCTGCTGCAGCAGCTGCAGTGTCTCCTGGGCAGGAAGGGGTTACTGGCTGCTGCAGTTTTCTGTTTCCATGTCCGGGGCTGCGTGTCATGGCGGAAGTCGTGAAGTTGGGTGGGGGGCTTTGGGTGCTGCCAGGTGTGGGGGAGGAAAAATGGGCCGGGTGCCCATATGATTTGTTTTTATGGCCGGTCCCTGGTAGAGGGAGTGCGTGGAGTCTTCCTGAGTGGGCATGATGGCCACCCAGGGAACCACCTGTTAGAATCACTCCACTTGCATGGGTGCTCCGTAACTGTGCCACTCAGCGGACCAACTCCCCGCCCCCCCCCCAACCTTGTTCATTTAAAAACACGCAATGTATTGTAGAATACAGTGAATGTTGGAAGTGCTCTATCAGTGATAAATAATAATAATGATGACAGGTCTCCAACAGCTAGAGCTTCATGACAATTCGTGAGACTTGACAACCCTGCATATCATTCACTTAATCAAATCTTTACTGAGGATTTACTGTGGTGCTTGGCTACTTCCTCTACTTTCTGGCATTGACTGATAAGGAGAATAGGAATGATTTGATTAGGAGATTATTATTAGCAGTAAATACTTGCATGATGATAGGGCTCGAAGCCAACTGGGATTGAGACTTCACTGTATTCCAGAGACACACAGTCTTGACTGAAGAAGCAGCCAGATGAGCAGTCATCCCTGAGCAAAAAGCCTCAACTGCCCAATTGCAGCAAAGCCAGCTTACTGCCGGAGCTCTGAACAAAGATCAAATGTTACCACTGTAGCTGGGCACTGATAACCACCGATCAGTTATTTAGTGCTAGCAGCTGACCAACGTTTAGAACTATAGTCTCTCCCCAGCTTAAACCCTAGGCTGCAAAGAGCCACAGGTAATAGATTACAGAGCTGCATGGTATGATTGTCCTAATGGTGGACATTCTACAAACGCTGAAAAGAGACACAACCTATTTTGGAGATTTTTGTAAGGCAAGCAGAAGACAAATAAGAATAAGCTATAGGGAACTTAGATTGTGCATTGGCAGGAAGAGCAATTTCACTCAACTTTGGAAAGTTCAGGAAATGGCATCATCACACTGAAGGCTTTTGGCCTGCAAAATTGCAACAGACTGAAGGAGTTTGGCATGACAAAGCCGTAGGAACAGGAGCAGCAGCTTGTGAGACAGACTGGCTTATGCAAATGCAGGAATGGAGGCAGCATATTCTGATGGGAAGTGTAACTGGTCTGTCTCCAAATATGTTCAAACTGGCTGATCCTGTAATACTATGGACCTATCACCTATATGCTCAATTTATCACTGTATCTTGGAGCTGTTCCATGCAAGTGGAAGAAAGCAAATGTTATCCCTCTACAGAAGAGAGTGAGAGCCCATACAGATTATTATTTACAGACCTATCTCAGTGCTTCCAACTCTGTCCATAATAGATAATGAATAAATTGGTTCACAAGCAACTGTTTAAGTACTTGAAGTTAAGCGGCATGCTGAACGATGCTCAGTTTGGATTTCATTCTCATTATTTCACTGTCATGACACTAAGAAATTGTTGGAGACATTTTTCCTGCCCATGGATCAACGCCTATTTATAGGCGCAATATTTATTGCCCTGTCAAAAGGGCCTTCTGACATGGCCGGCATTCTCGTATACAGAAATTAATCTCAAATCAGTTTATACCCCAAAACAGATGATTGGTTTGTCCTCTAGATACCAGCTGGGCAGTATTCATGATGAATTGTCATGTCTGCAGCAGATTACTAACAATGTCTCACAATGCTCTATTGCCGGCCCTGTGTTGTCGTATGTTTGTAAAATGCTGCAGCTCCTCTAACCACAGAGCATCTGGATAAAATAGTCAAGGGGCACTAATGCCAAATCTTTCTCCAGAATTCAAAGTAAATACGGAGTCAGAGCTAGTTTGCTTGTCAATATAGCACCTGATTCTACTCTCATCTAGATGGATGGACTTCAGGAGCTAAGAGTTACAACCGTAACTTGTTAAAAAATCGGTTAGAGATGAGAGAGAGCAATCCTAGTGGAGATGTCTGTGCTGAATGAATATGTTGTGATGGTGAGCTTCCAGATTTGTGCTCTGGATTTTGGTTTCCTTTGTATTCTTCTACCCCTGGTGAATGTAGGACAAAAACTGCTGGATGGATGTCTTCAGTTTAGATCCTGTTATTCGACAAGAGTCGGATTAGGTTAAAAATAGGTCAGCGAAAGGAGAAAAGCAAAAAGACAATGTTAGTTTATCCTCCCCCCTCAAACTTCTATAACACCAGACGCTGGAGCCCTGATGCCATTCCTAATTGCCCTCAAAGATGTTTGGTGAAACTGTTTGCAAGCTTTTGGGCCCCTAGCTTGAGACTAGCTGCCAGTAGATCATCACACAGGGTCTGTCCTCAGGCATCTGCCATCTAAAAAGTCTGAACTATACACTGAGCAAACTTGTCTCCATCTCTTATATTTGGGAACAACATGGCAACCACACTCTCTAGAGTGGGAGGATTGTTTCATTCTAGGAGCTATGGAAATCTTTAGATCCCACTGCAGAGGCTGGTAATTGGAACTGCATCATACCAATGACTGAGTGGAGGAAAAGGCTAAAATGATCATAAAAGTAACTGAAGAGGTTAATACAAGACACAATGAATGGTGACCTAGGCACAGGACTGGAGGTCAGAGGATCTGGGTTCACCACTGTCTTGCCATGTGACTGGGCAAGCTTGTTTAGGAGTGCTGATTTAAAATAGCAGGGGTCCGGCCTCTCACTGCATTAAATTATAATGCCTTCCAGAGGGATTGGTTTTAAATAGAAGAAATTCGACTGTAAAATGAGAATAGTGCACTTTTAACCATCACCCCACTGTGTTTCAAAATCTATAAAATAGGGTTAATGTTACATGCGTATGCCACAAAGCAAGGGGCGTTCGGCTGTATGCCATAATGCTGGGAATTGCTTTATGATCCTATCGGATCCAAGGACTATTATTGTCATTAATTTAGCAGGTTGGCTACTATATTTAACTAGAACAAAATGTGATACTAAAGGCTAGCGCAGGCACTGGCAGCGGCACAAGGCAGGCAGCCCAGCCCCAGCCTCCAGGGCGCAGGCACAGTAAGCAGAGGGAGGAAGAGGCACCGCGGTGTCAGGAGCAGACTCACCAGAACAGTTTCCTGCAATGAGGATGCTGGGGTGAAAGTCAGGGGGGAGGTGTGAGGGGGGGGGCGGGGAGAGGATGGTGGTGGTGGCAGCAAGTCAATTTCTTGCACCTGGGGCCGTTCCAACCTAGCTACGCTCGTGTGATCCCATGGTTGGGTTAGATGGAGACTAGGATTCATTAACCTGCTCTGATAAGCTCTGGGGCAGGAGGCGTGGTTTCTGGGGCAGGCTCAGGCCTCAGCATTTTTTAATTATTTTTTTTACATATTAATTCCTGACCACATCTCCTCTCCCCCACCCCCCATTCATACAGACAAAAAGGTTAAGAATGACTGATCTAATCTATTTTTAAAAAACTTCCAATTATGGGGACTCCCCAACTTTCCTTGGCAATTGGTTCCATTGCCTAACTATTCCTGTGGTTATACACATTTTCCTACTAGTTCCTAAACCATTTTTCTTGCCACTAAATGGCATTATTATGTGGCCTACTCTAAACAGTCACAGAGAACAACTGATTTCCTTCCTCTTTATAAGTCTTCTATTTGAACACTGTTTCCTACTTCCTTTTGTCTTTTCTTATAGGTCTTACATTCTAACACCCTTTATTAATTATTATTATTATTATTATTATTATTATTAAACAAACATTTATATAGCGCCAGCAGTGTACCTGGCACTTTACAAAGTAACAAAATAGACACGTTCCCTGCCCCTAGGGCTTACAATCTGAGAGACAGGAGCTGGGGGAGAGACTTAGGAAGGGGAACAGAGGGAGAGACAAGGGGTCTAACATTCATGAAGATGCGAGGTCTCAAGTGCACGTACTTGGCTTGGTTACGATGAGAATGACAGCAGGCAGGTCCATGTGGCAAGGATAAGGGTAAACCGGTTGTAGGTATAGGAATAGTGGCTCAGCAGGATAAAGAGTCAGACAGTTATCATCTTTGTTGCTGTCCTCGGAACCCTCTCCCATTGGCCTACATACAATGCGATGTGCAGAACAAACCACAGTATTCACTGAGGCATGGCCAAGTAAAACATTCCATGTCATACATAGGACACTTGTTAATACCTCTTAGAATGACATCTGTCTTTTTTGCAATGGTGGGGCCGATGCGATGGCCCGTGGCTCCTCCACCTGTGTGCGCATGTGCGCAGTTTCCGCGCAGCACAGTATGCTGGCAATGGAGGTGCGCGAGGTTCCCACGTGGGCCATCGGATCAGCCCCACTGTCACATTGTTGAGACACATTCAGTTTGTTGGCAGAACTCCAAATAGTTTATTTTGAGCTTAAGGGTTAGACGGGTTTTGTTGTGTAGTAGAATAAATATGTGCATGCAATGTAATGACAGTGGGTGAGAGTAGTTCTAAAAGAATGTTGGATATAAATAAAATAAAATAAAACAAAACTACTAACAAATATTCCATTTGTGATCTGCTATAACCCCAGCTCCTACTCTGTAGTACTATCACCAAGCTAGTTATTTGTTTACTTTACACTCGGGTGGCATTTTCTATTTGTCTTTTTTTAATTTGCTTTCAGACAAATTCTCCACCCTCTAAAGACTATTCTGAATTCTAATCTTCACCTCCAAACTGTTTGCAGTCCCTCATAGCTTTTTGTCACCCAGAAATCTAATAAGCATAGTCTCCATTTTTTTTTTTTGAATCAAGGTCATTAATGACAATATTGAACAGCATTTGATCTTGGATAGACTTCTGTGGAATCTGGTGTCCTTCCAGCAGTAGTTTCGTGTTCTTTCATATATATACATAGATTTTTGTTTTGTCATCCAACTTGCTGGCCTTGTGTTTTCGCACCTTCTGGTTCTGTTTAGTGGCCAGCACCCCTTTTTTTTCTGTTGTGCTTCCAGCTTGAGAACAGTCTATTAAGAGCCCACTCTTGCAAGCATGGGTGGTTTTAGATTTCACAATGGCTATGTGATTGGGAGGATTACCAACATGGGAAATCTTGATCACATTGTTGTGGCTTTGTTTGTTTTTTTGTGACTGTTTAGACATTAGGATAAGCTGTTACATGGGGGCAGGAGGCTGATGCGGCTTTCCTGCTGCTGCTACCCATTGCCTGGGGAACCCTCTGGTTTGCTTCCCACTGATGTTTTGGATGCTGAAGATGGGAATTCTTGGCTGTAGCTGCTGAAATTCCAGTGGGGAACAAACTGGAAACTTTCCTTGGAGAGTGGGTAGCATCAGCAGGTCAGGTGTCCACTGGCGTTACAGCTACTGCAACTGGGAATTCACTGGTTGCAACAGCTCAAGATGCAGACAAGGAGTAGACAGGGAAGCCCCCAGTCTCCTTCCCAGTGGTATTTCAGCTGCTGTCCAGTCCTGGGAATCACTGGGAAGCGGTGGCAGGAATGGCATAGCTTCTCCTGACACTGTTGTCTGGTGCTGGGGTTGTACTTGTCCTTCATTGACTTGCCCCAGATTGCTTAGTTCAAGAAAAGGATTTTGAACTGGTCCGTCATGTTGCATAACGTGCAACATCAAGCACCAACCTATTGGTCTTAACTGAAATTTGTGGCTCTAAGGCTGCTTCTACATGATCCTAAATCCAGAGTAAAACACCTCTAAAGGCAGATTTAAGTGCTCATGTACACAGATATTCTGGTGTACATAAATCTGGATTCTTGTTGTAATCTGGAGTTATACGTAATTGTTGAGGGTTTATTTGCTCCAGACTTAAATAGGTCTGGAATAGGTGTTCATGTAGACCCTTATTTCTGATGACAGTCCCCCTCCCCCACCGTAGAGAACTGCTTACTGCTTATTCTGGATTAGTGCTTATTCCAGAATATTAATAAATCATTAATAATTATCATTTAACAGATAATAATCCCTGAATAAAAACTCCTGAATGACAACTCCGCATTTATAGCTAATTTGAACTAACTTTGATTGGGTAGAAAGAAACAGCCAGAACGTATTACCATTGCTTTGCAGACCACCGATAAGACCATGTGCTGATGTCTTGAGAACATCAGATTCACATTTCAGCCTCTGATGTCCCCTCTAGATTATGATGGTGTATTTTGCTTTTTCTTTCCACTTCTTCCTATGCGATCACAAATAAATTCAATAACACTTTTTGTGAATTTGCAGGCTCATCCTTTCCTACAATTTTTCTGTCTATCATTGTGAAATATATATGCATCTGTCACAAATTTCTCTACAGAATATATATTGAGTCTCAGGTTTTGTATTTTCATTCAACTGCTTGTCTGAAGTACCTGCTTATTAGAACACTATTCTTTCAGACATCTGTATCTGTTTATTCTCCGAGGTCCTCTAATGAATCTAGTTTTGTATGAACCAAGTTAATATGAATTGTAGAAAAGCTGCATGTGCTCCTTGTTTTCCCTCTCAAAGCAGCTGTGAGATGGCTTGCCTTTGATGTGAGAAAATGCCACAAGTTTAAACATTTTAAAAATCTGTGACAATCTGAAAGCAAAACATGAATGTCTTTAATATTTATAACTGAAGTTACTGACTTGGCTGCACGGTTTCATCTTTATAACACAATTCCCACTTTGTATTGTCTGCCTGCTATGCTCAAAAAAGTAGAGTATTTATAGCTCAGTAATAATTATAGAGTAAAACATCTTCAAAATTAATAGGTTGGAATGAATCTAGCCTGAGGAATTTCATGAACTAAATTTAACTAACAGACATTTGAATGGGAATTCACACCCCTTCCAAACATTCAAATGAACCTTACATTTAAGTAGGGGTGAGACTATAGGCAAAATTTCGGTTTGGGTTAATTTCAGTTTTCGTTCTCATGTATTTCAATTCTCGTATCGGTTGTATCGGATCTTTTGCATTGATTTTTGTATCAGATTTTTAACATTGTGGTTTTTCCATTGAAGTCAATGGGGACAAACTGCAATGTAAAAAATCAGATACAAAAATCAATGCAAAAGATGAGATACAACCGATACCGAAAAAGAAACAAAATTTCAGATTATTCCGAAATGGCCATTATCGGGTACTTTCGGTTCTTTCAAAAACAGAAAGTCCCATCCCTACATTTAAGTATGTTCAGTTGCACTTGGTCATATGCCCATCTGTTTGGGGTTTTTTCAACTGAACAAGACAAGAAGCTTTTTAACACTACCAAGTGGGAAAAATAAGCAATTATTATTACTCGTATTTGGTTCATTTGTGAAACAAACATAATATGAATGAATATGTCACTGGACACACTTGAACATGAATAAACCCACCAATCACAACTGAGAGTGTACTTCATAAAGAAATGTACAAATGCAATCTTCCGCAGTCTGGCACAGGGCAAGCTCACAAAATTAATAAAATATTTGGTTTAAGCCAGACATTACTTTCACCTTGAGGAAATTAACTTTTTGTTGAAGTGCAGGATTGATAATTGATGAGAAGTTGTTTGTTTCAGGGACAGCACTGATATCAAACATGATAAAGCCTTCATTTTCTTGTTTTTTTAAAAAAGATGGAGACAAGGGGTAAAACAGACATGACAGTGACCCACTGTGGTCTGCTTTTTCACATAATGGCCCAAGAGCCAGCAGCACATCTGTTGAGTGGCCACCATATGTTGGCCCAGGATTTCCCTGGGCTGTGTCGGAGGCTAGCCCAGGCTCTGACCTCACGATTAGCTCTAGGTCACAGCTCAGGCTAGCATCCGACCAACAGGGGCAAAGTGGGACACAGCAGGCTATCACGTGTGGTGTGGCCCTCCATGACCCTGTCATGGTGGACCCATCGGATCCACCATGGCAGTCATCACTGGTTGTCATGGCAGCCGTCACTGCTTGCCATGGCTTCCTGTCACGGTGGGCAACAGGGTGCCAGCTGGCTGCACATTCCTGCATCTCCCCACCCTCCCTGACAGCCTGACCATGGAAACATGTGAGCAGCCTGACCCGGTCTGAATTATGTTCGCCACAGTGTCCCATCCTGACCCAGGCTGGGTTGTCATGGCAGCATGGCCACTTCTGTTTCCACCAAAGGTAGTGCAGAAGATATTTTTTACTGGAGCAACTGCTCTTGAGGAGAGTATTCAGTTTTTTGTTTTTTTTTTAACTTGGCTGAGAAAGAGCCCTGTGTGGCCCAAAAGCTTGCTTAATCTCTTGTTTAATAAAAGATGTCATCATTTACTACTTTGTCTCTATCTCTTACACTTGGGACCAGCACAGCAACCACTCTTTAAAGAAGAATCTTAATCTTAATGAAGCAGTCACATGGCAAGCTCACTCATTCTACAGAACCCCTTATGAGGCTTCAGTTGGTTGTGGGAGTTTGACAACAGACATCATGGCTGTTTTTAGACAAACGGCGCGTGCTTGTGACAGGAAATGATGCGCCTTGGAAAAGGCCATGGGCAGGGTTTAGATTATTTATTTATTTATTTATTTATTTAAAATAGATGTGCCTAGACCTAGAGCTAGTCGAGCTAGTCGAGCATTTTTTAAAACCGCTAATTAAACAACTCAATATCAAGGTATTTAATTAATGGCTTTAAAGAGTGCTCATCCGGTGATGACACACATCCAGAAACGCTTTAAACCCCACCCGTGGCCATTTTCCAAGGCGCGTGATTTCCCACTGCGAGTGCATGCTACCCATCTAAAAATGGTCTTTGCCAGAGGGTTTCTAAATGCTGAAGTGGGGAGCTCCCACTCTTCCCCTTATGAATAGACCTTATAAAAGAGAAAATTGGGGCCTGCCTGAGAGAGCATTTTGTCCTACACGTGTGGGATCCACCATTAAGAAACATGGGAGTAAACATCCCTTTATTACAGGGATGGGGAACCTCAGGCCTGGGGGCCAAATGCAGATTGCCGGACCCTCCTTTTTTTGAGTACATCCCTTATATTAAGTCCTCCTGCCCTCAACTTCTACGCAGCTCTCGGAGCTTGCAATAATTTTCAAAGTGGCCCCCGGTGAGGGAAAAGGTTCCCCACCCCTGATCTAGATCTTCCTCTTCCTGAGTGTACCGCTAATGTACTCCCACCCCCAACGTCTACATGGTCTTTGGAGCTCATACTAATTTTCAAAGCCCCTGAGGAAAAAGGTTCTCCATCCCTGCTTTATTATATACACCTGCAAGAGCAGTTGGTATTTGTAAAATAGTTTCTATCTCCTTCCATGTGTTATCGTAAATTCCTGATATGTTAGCTTATGGATGACCTTCCTTCTGGAACTTTATCAAGGACTTCCTGAATCTTTCAGATAAATTACATTGCATTGGCTGTCCTTATTAATAATCTGTGACAAGATCTTTCCTGGACTAAAAAAGTCTTCTGGTATGTCTTGCCTGCTTACCTGTACATACAAAGAGATCACAAAAAGACACCGGTCCGTGACCCACTTTATTTTCTTTAATTTATATTTGGATTTTTCTTCAGCCAGTTTAATATTCAAGAGAGATACTGAGCTCAACAGGCTTGTAGAGTGACATCCTGCAGACACTTCAGTGTCGAAAGGACACAGACAGCTGTCAAAACCAATCCCCAGACTCAAAACTGGCCACAATTATAGGGTGGCCAACTATGCAAATTTTTACAGGACACTTATGAGAAATACAGGTTGCAGCCTTATTGGAGACAATGCAGCCCTGCAATCAGTATTTCTCATAACTGTCATGTAAAAATTTGTATAGCTGGCCAACCTACATAGGTATAAATGAAAAGAAATGGCCATTTTCTTCCTCTGCAAGCTAAGTAGTGTGGCCTATGAGTAGGACTCATGGCTGGGATTCAGGAAAACACAGGTTCTAGTCCCTCCCAGCTCAGCTGCTGTCCTGCTCACTAACTTTTCATGATTCACCCCACTGCTCTGTGCCTCAGTTTCTCTATTGGTAAAAGCAGGATCAATGATGCAACCACATTAGAAAACCTGTTTGAGACCAATAGATTAAAAATACTATGTAAAAGCTAGTTATTAAGACTGTTGCTAAAAGTTCTGGCAATCCAATGTAAAAGTCTCAAATTGCCCGCACATCATATTTACTGAAATATAACCATTTTAGAAACACAGGCAAAGGTGTCACAAATTCAGATTAATTGCACACATCTATGAAGACAGGGAACTTCCCAAGAGAGGTTGCCCACCTGTTGATTGCACATTGCCCAGGTCCATGAAGACAGGGCAAATATGTTTCCCCACCTGTTGATTTATTTTCCAAACTCTTTTCAGGAAAAGTATTGCAAAAGAAAATGTATTTACCTTTCCTGCATAGGGGAAGGGTGAGGGCTTCTTCATTACTCTGCAGAACCCAGCAGCTTGCTTTAATTCTGATCATTTCCCCATTTTTGACTGCATTTGGGGGGATTGTATATAGAAGCAAAATAAATGCTCGAGTTGTTTTATTGTTAGGCTGAAATATCCAGGCCCTGGAGCAGGGATGTAACTACCATGGAGCAAGGGGGCTCAGTTGAGCCCGTGCCCTGAACTCTATAGGGACCCTCTGCAAGTTGCTTGAGGGCTGCCAGAAAATTTTCGGAGTGGGTGGGTGAGTGTGTGTGTGTGTGGAGCGGAGCGGAGCCAACACTCTGCCCTCAGCCACTCTGAAAATATCCTAGCTGTACTTGGGCCTCTTGCAAAGGGGGTTGCCAAGAAGGAAGATTTCAGAGTTGGCAAAGGATGGAGTGCCAGGCCTGCTGACTCTTAAAATTTCCTCCTGCTGCAGTTGGTGCCACTCGTGTGTGTGTGGTGTGTGTGTGTGTGTGTCAGTCACCGAGAGCCAGCACGGCACCACAACCTTTGCAGGAGGAGGCTGAGGCTGGCTGGGCGTCTTGGGACAGTCACTGTTTTAGGGCCTTAGGGAAGGCACGGCCTTGCCACGTCACTGGTTAGGGCCTGCTGTCCCACCAACCTCTGAAACAGAGAATGAGGGCCTGATTCTCAAATGAAGTATACTATTGGATCCCACAATGTAGTCCCTGGTCCATTGGTATTGGGGAAGCCATGGTACAGCTGATCTTGGAACTTGCAAACATACAATTTGCATACATACATACAGGGGTAGGGGCCATAGCTCAAGTGGTAAGAGTGCATGTATAAGGTCCCAGGTTCAATCCCCAGCATCTCCACTGCAGGATCCCTGGTAGCACACCTGGGGGAGGTCCCTGCTGGGGGCTTGGAGGGGTCTTAGGTAGCATGCTGGGATGGCCTCTGCCAGAGACCCTGGAAGAGCTGGATTTGGACCCGAATTTGAAACCCCTGCTGCCGTGTCAGGTTGTGACAATACTGGTCTAAGATGGACCATTGGTCTGAGTCAGTTGGGCAGTTTAGTTTAGTTTTAGTTTTTACAAGTAAAATTAGCCCTTAAGTAAAATGTTTTTTAAAGCACTTGATAAGTAAACTTAAATGAGAAGTAAAATTGACAAGCTTTATAACTCAGGACATGGGAGGTGGTCTAAACTCGCTGCAGGTCTCCCCCTGCCCCCACATCTGAACCTGGTTTCAGACTAGTAACAGTAATGTTTGGTTACATGATAATATGGTAAAGGTTACTACGGTAAACCGTAGTGAGAATATTGCCACTGGTTGGACAGAGATGCCACTCGAATTTGTTAAGGGAGTGGCATCCTTTAACAAATCCCAGGCAGGGAGATCCCAGTGAAATCCCAGGCTGGGAAAAAGCAGTGTCTGCCAGTGGAGAGAAGGGGAGCAGGAGGACTGCAAGTCTGCACTGTTGGGGGTCAGATGTCAGGGACTGTCTATGGCAGAAAATCCCAAACTATGGGTAGGAGTCCAAGTGGGATCATGTCATCTGTAGATGGAGTCACGAACTTGACTAATATTTATTGATATACTTTGCATGTCTTTAGTGCTGTCTTGGTTTGCAGGATTATATTTAAATCATAAAATGGGATCACACGAGTCAAAACTTTGGGAACCACTGGTCTACCACCAAGGGTTGGGGTGGGGAGGAAGCTACACTGCATCCCTAGATTGGAGATTTTTAAACGGAGGAATAGAGTTATAAAATTTGCCAGGTGGCATGTTGACAAAAGCCTTCCCCTCCTCGCTTCCCCTCTCCAAAACAGCTTTTGCTAGCCTGGCACAAATAATGGTGACTCAAATCACGGGCCATGTTTTATTTGTTGGATTCCACATGTTAAATAAATTGAAGTTGGCTTCAAATGATTATGTCTTCCCCTCCACCAAATTAAGTCTCAAGAAGATATTTTCTTTGTTATGATCCTTCTTTATGACTAGATTTTTCAATATAGGAAAGATTATGAGTAACCCTCCGATAAACTGCAGCTACCAAATGGGAAAGGTTTGTTATTATTTTTCCTTACCCTGCCTTAAAGTATTTTATTACTGTTTTGAATTGTTTTGAACTGTTTTATACTTTTATATTGTGTTCTGTGAAGCGCTCTGAGTGCCACGCAAGGCTGGGGAATGCACTATAAAAATAACATTGATTTATTATTATTTATTATTATTATTATTATTATTATTATTATTATTATTATTATTTTTGTGCCATTTCTATTAGGGATGGGAAAACTCCAGCCTGGAGGCCAAATGCAGCCCATGGCTAGTTTTTATTTGGTTCCTTTTCTGTTCCTGGATCCAGTTCCTAATCCCCAAGCACTGAAAGATTGAGCTTCAAGGTAAGAGAACAGAGATGAGGGGACAGCTTCATGACACTGATCCGTGATCAGGATTTTCCTTTTCCTGATCACACCCCTTAAGTGCCCTGGCTTCCAACTTCTACGTGGTCATTAGGCATGGGCGAACAGATCGCGGTTCGTGTTCGGCCGTTCGGTTCGGCCGCGATCGGTTCGTGTGTTCGCGTTCGGCCGTTCGGTTCGGCCGCGTTCGGTTCGTGTGTTTGTGTTCGGCCGTTCGGTCGTGCCTCGCGTTCGCGTTCGCCCGTTCGGTTCGGCCGTTCGTGTTCGGCCGTTCGTGTTCGGTTGTTCGGGCAGGTCGTACGTTCGTGTTCGGCCGTTCGGTTC